>JAXGGA010003083.1:0-109063 GCA_038373865.1 Uloborus plumipes
CAAAATGTAGTGCAGAGTTTAGAGTTTAAACTTTTGAAGTGAAGAAAAAAAAATAGTGAACAAATATGAAATCCAACATTTCATATGATTCATGCTCCCCTAACCACCCCTCATTTTATGTTCAGGGAAATCAAAATTTTTAAAAGCAATTTTAGCACACAATATTTGACATTTGATTTGTGGTGTCATACAGAACTGCTGGTCTGTACTGATTCAGGTTAAGTCTATTGTCTCCAACGGTCAGACTAGCATGAAATTGAGTTACTGCGCCTGTAGATATGCTTTTTCTGCTTGAAGACTAATGATGCAGGGAAAATAAATGTTTATGAGCGATTTATAAAAATAATACGATCACTAAAGTTCTATACGCAGACAAAGTTTTAATACACTGGAAAAAAAAAATCTACAAAAACTTCGGATAAGCGTTTGAGTTCAACAGTTTATAACAGTGGGTTTTAACAAGGGATTCCTGCCTGCCCCCCCCCCCCCTAAGAAACGTGAAGGTCAAGCCGTTAAATCGTGTTATCCAACAATAAAATAAAAACATTGTGATGCTTTTTTAATTAATTTCCGATCTGGATGTGGAGAAAAAATGCATAAAGATCATTGCTAAGAGCATGTGGAGTACGTACTGAGTTTTAAGACATCTTATTTTCGCGAAAAAGGGTTTTAGCGACTCAGTTGCTTGAAAAGCGGATATAGAAAAGAGCTTAATGTTGAGAGCGATATACGGATGCATTTGACTAACTGGAGTAGAATAGAATACGGTGTACTTGATTAGAAAAATAAAGGGGAAAAAAAGAGAGAAAAGGGAAAAAACCAAATTCAACGTTTTCACTAATTATTTCTTGAGATTTTAAAATCTTATGTCTAATTAAAAATATTGCAATAAAATATCCACTAAAATAAAATTTGTTGTTTTAAGTATGAATTTCCTATCTGTAACTAAGCTTTAACAGTTTAGTTTTACCCCTTACACAACACCTTTTATTAAGATAAAAATGCTTTCGTTGGGGGGTGCGAGTAGTTAAATGAATGACACACACACAAAAAAAAAGTGAGGTAGCTCTCAATTATTAGTTTTCTAAATCTACTACGCATTTAAAATTCTTATTTTATTAACAAATTCATGATGTCTGATGCTTAAGCTGAAAGTTTTTTCAGTAGCCAGTGGCACCTAGTGGTCATGAAAGTCGCTAAAACTGTTGGATACGTTTTAGCTTTTTTTTTTATTTTTTTTGCCTAGTCAGACAACGGAAGACATAAAATTTGACTTGGGACATTGGATGGTAATGACATTTTAGTACAAATATCAAGGTTCTGCAAAAAAAAGTTTTATTTAACTCTGTTAAATACCTTTTATTTTGATCTTTAGAAGTTGAAAAATAAATATTAATAAAATAAGAAATGGAAAACGTTTTTCTTAGGTTGTTATTTGTGTGGCCCAGGAAATTGAACCTTTCAAGAGAATGCCCAATTTTTGTTAATTTGTATTCAAATTAATTATATTTTAATTTTGAATGATGCAGTTAGTTTATAATTTTGTCTCTAATATACTATTTTACACAAAAATGAAAAATCTGTGTATTAGTGTACAAAACTTTCGCATATTTGGCTTGATAGGTATAAAAAGTGAGTGTGTGTGCTTAAGTACTGTTTCAGTTGTATTTATATCAATAACTAATTCAAAAATCATTGAGAATTTTCCCATTTCAACTTGTTAAAATTTTGTGACGTGCACGAGAAAAATAATTTTGGGTTTACATGCATCGCTAACCCATCACTAATGTCACGAAAAAAAAAAAAAAATCACTACATTTAAGAGTCAGATGCCGTTCTAATGCTAGTAGGTCAATATAGTTATTCAATATTTATCTTCATCTAATGCTAAATTCTTTTCATAAATCTAATTTCAATGTTAATGTTAAAACAAAAGCTCATTTTTTTTTCTCCGGAAAGTTTTATTTTGGGATTGCCTATTATTCAACGAGGGTAAATACATTCTAAAAGGTCCTTCCTTGTTCACGTAACCACACGAGTGGAACAAAATTTCGGTTCTCATCACGCCATTTTTTCAAAATCGGGAGGATCAACGAACTGTCGCTATATCCCTTCATTTCAATTAGGTTACCGAGCTTGTATTTCCGGATCTACAATTAACATGCACTGCTACGCAAATAAATAATAAAAAAAGTCATAAATTTGCTGGTTTATTGTAAAGAATATGAGCCATATTAGTCAAAGAAAAGCGGTTCGAAATTAACTTTGTATCATTTTCTGCAAAATTATGCAGATTATTAATTCTGAGCTTTGAACTGAGCGAAAGGAATAAAGATAAATTATTTACCTTAGTAACCTGGCAATCAGCCACGCGTGAAAAGGAACAAAACGAAGTTTGTTTGGCAAAACGGTTTATCTCGAAGATGACAAATTATTTAGTGCTTATTTCATAAGCAGTGAAAACAAGTAAGAGTGTTTTTTTTTTCCAAAACTGTTAGATAACTTTCATTTTCTGTATTCTTTGTCTTTTTTTTTTTGTTTTCATCGTTCTCTTCCTGTTAGCAAAAGCTGCATTTTTTACGGAAATGAATGGTAGTTACCAGTGAATTCGAATATTGGTATGTTATTCGAATGTTAAAAAGTTATGTTTTTAAAATGTTCCTGTTTTCGTTAGTTTAAGATAAAGTAGAAGAAAGGAAAAAGTGCAGGCTACAAACTAGAAAAGCGACATCAATGACAAAGCATCGATGTTCAAAATAAAACATCGATGGTCCGATACAGCGACTCCGAAGCATCGATATTTTCTAAAAACCAAAGTTTTTACATATATTTAAGATTTGTCAACTCCAACAAATAAGAGAAATAAATTCATTGCCAGTATTTATTTGTTTGTAACCAAATTTTTAAAACTGTCTAAGCAAAATCTGTACTAATAATAAAGCTGTAGGTGGGTCTGATTTTCCTTCCCTCTTTCTTTCTGTCTGTCTGTGACGCTCATAGGGCCAAAACCGTTCGGTCGATTTTCATAAAATTTAAAAGGTCAAAATGAGATAGTTAATTATTAATGTGAACTAATTAAAGATATTGATAGTATTTTTCAAACTCGGAAAAGCGAAAAATAAAAGTAAAAATGAGCCAAAAGAAAAATTAGTGTTAAAAGAAGTTGTATTTCCTACTCAATAAAGCAGAAAAAATACAAACAAGTTTCTTTCCCTCTTTCGAAAACATTTAGTTTTTTCTCGCAAATATTTTGTTGATTCTACTTTTTTTCTTGATTAAACAGTGGTGCACTTTCTACGAATATGAATGGCACTTTTAAGTCCGTTCAAATCTGTATTAAACCGTCTTTGTTTTTTTTTCTTTTTTAATGAATATTTTTACTTTCATGATCTTAAGAAAAACTGGGAGTGATAGTGTAGGAGACCTTTTCTACAAAACTTCAAGAGATTTTGCGAATTTTAAATTCAGTTAATCATAGTTTCAAATTCGGTAGTACATATAACGAAATAGTATTGCATATATTAGTAATATACATGTGTAAAAATAGGTACGGATAAAATGCTATTTTCAAAAACTGTTGCTGTTGTTTTTATATAGTTTGACACCCCTATTAGATGTCATAGACATCTAAGAAATATGAATAAATAACTTTTGTGCGGAGTAAGTGTGAAAAATCAACGCTTGGACGAACAAATATTAATAAATATATTACACTAGCAGTACCCGTACGGCGATGCTCGTGCAATAAATGTAAAGGAAGTTAACTAAATAAAGTTTAACTCACTCTTAAGACTTTTCTTCTTTTCGTGCGTGTGTATGTGTGTCTGACGAACTTATTTATTTTTAGCGAAATTTTTACGTTTCAATGGAATTTTTGACACAACTGTAGAGCCAAGATTTTCGAAAACTCTCAACGAACACTGCAATATTGCCCTTAAAATTTAATATAATTCACCGATTTAACCGTAATTTCAGTGTAAAATTGGTCGCTAAATCTAAATTTATTAACATAGGGAACCGATTGTATCAGGTAGCTCAGCCACAACCATTCTTCCATGATTTTAATGTGAACATTAAAAGGCAAGAAAGATAATGTCTTTCGCACCATATCTTTGAAGTGATTACAATCTAACAGTGACCCTAAAAAAAGCAAGATTTCAGTGGCTGGGAGGTTTGGTAAATTTCCCGATTGTTGCCAAACTTTACGACGCCAAATACGAAGAGTAACTGAATAGCGGTGTTACCGAAAATGTCAGAATGGAACTATTATTGTTAAAAATTTTGTGATGGCGGCATTAAATACATGTTTTAAACATGCAATAAAATACGCTTTAGACTGCAAACAACTACTGTTTTCCTTCCCAGAGCGTTTTCTTTTTCTTTGATTTGGAGAAAGTAGTGCTTCACTGGCTGGGAGGTTTGGTAAATTTCCCGACAGTTGCCAAACTTTACTACGCCAAATACGAAGAGTAACTGAATAGCCCTCACTAATTTTTTAACAATAATACACTGCTCGACATTGAAAATGCAACACCAAGAAGGAGTGGTCAGAAATTCATGCAAATTTTACCGTAGACGCACGTCACTGAGTTATTCAAATGATATGAAATGCGCAGCTCTCCGACGCACGTGAAGTAAGATATAAGAGAATGAAGTTGAAAAGTGTTGGTTTTTCTGTCAGACTAATTATCGGAGAAATTTGGTTTTTGTCTCGAAGGATACGTGTGATAGAAGGAAATGCCACGCCGTCCTCAACGAAGACACTTCCAGCATATAGACGACTTTACAAGGGGTATGGTGATCGGACTGAGAAGGGGAGGTTGGTCCATACGTCAAATTGCAGCTGATACCCACATGGATGCAAGCACTGTGCATCGGCTGTGTCGGAGATGGTTGGAAAGAGGAAATGTAGCCACATTGAGGGGTGCAGGTGCAGCCAGAGTGACGTCAGACCGCTTGGATCGACGGATTCACCGACAAGCTGTGGCGGACCCGCAAGTCACTTGTACGTCGATTCTGCAGCACGTGCAAGGTACCCTGGATGTTCCTGTGTCGACCAGAACCATTTCCCGTCGACTGGTTGCACGTGGCCTGCAATCACGGCGCCCGCTAAGAAGACTGCCATTGACCTCACAGCACAGACTCCAACGTTTGGAATGGTGCCGGACCATAGCGACGTGGATGGCAGAATGGCAAACCGTAGTGTTCTCAGATGAATCCCGCTTCTGTTTGTCCAGCGATAGTCATCGCATACGTGTGTGGCGTCGACGTGGAGAAAGATCGAATCCGGCAGTAACTGTGGAACGCCCCACAGCGCGACAACGTGGCATAATGGTTTGGGGCGCTATTGCATACAATTCCGTATCACCTCTAGTTCGTATTCGGGGCACTATGACGGCCCAACGATATGTAGATAATGTACTGCGGCCGGTGGCAATCCCCTACCTTCAGGGTCTGCCAAATGCAATTTTTCAACAGGATAACGCCCGGCCTCACAGTGCCCGAATCAGCCAACATGCTCTACGAGGTGTACAGATGCTTTCCTGGCCACCATACTCTCCTGACTTGTCACCAATCGAACATGTGTGGGACGTGATTGGACGCCGTTTGCAGAACCTGCCACTGCCTCGTTCAGAGGACGAACTGTGGCAAATGGTTGAAAGGGAATGGAGTGCCATCCCTCAGGACGCCATCCGCAGGCTTATTGACTCCATGCCTAGACGTATTTATTCGTGTATCGCTGTCCGCGGTGGTCCTACTTCTTACTGAGCCGACGCCGTCCTCGCTCTCAATTTTGCTTATGTATTTTGAAATAAATATCACTTATTGTTCCATGCTGTCTCTGTCTTCTTACCAAATTTCATCAATTTCTGACCACTCCTTCTTGGTGTTGCATTTTCAATGTCGAGCAGTGTAGTCCCATTCTGACATTTTTGGTAACACCGAATTTTGAAGAATTCAACTGAATAAATTCCTTCCTACCCCTCTGAACTAAAATTATTATATCCTTTAGTTCAAATGCGCTCCATCTTTTAAGCTCCACTTAAAGTCATGTTAAAGTTTAAATCAATTCGCCAAATAAATATAAGAGATAGAAAGTTAAGTAAGTAACAGAAGATATTAATTAATCAAATTGAATAAATTTTCAAGGCTTAAATCTATACGCTAATTTAAACCACAAAGTAACTTCAGGGACAAAAGAGCAGCTGATCTGGAAAATGGACCTAGTGTTTCAGTATTGCGCACATAGTTAAGCCTTGAAAAAGGACTAAATTTGAGTAATTGATATCTCCTGTACTAATTAACGGAGAGAAACGTGCTAAAACTTTCTTTTTCAAAAAAAAAAAAAGGATGGGGGAAGGTTCCCCCCCCCCTCAATTATGGCGGATACACCCAAAATGAGACTAATTAATTAGTTTAAATATAACTAATTCAAAATTTAAAATTTGGCCTTCGAGGTGCATTTTACTGGGATATGTTCGAATTTTTGAGCCAAGTTTCATGTCTGTAGGTGCTGTGGGGGCTTCTGGCCAGCGGTTACAAACAAACGAACAAACAAACACCGTCATCTTTATATATATAGATACACGTGTTTCGTTGTTATAAGGAACATTTTCATTTATGCAAAACGTGTGACTTTCTCAAAAGAGAATGGGTGAATGCAGCTTAGAAAAGCACAGTACGAATATGAATATTCTTATGATAAAATAGTTATTTCTCAGTCTTCTGAACCCTGTCTGTATATAACCCATCCAATCTCACCAGTAATTCTATGATGCATTGTCTCTGAACGTTGTTTGCGTTATGAGATCCCAAGAATAAAAATAGAAGCATAAAAGTTTTTAACAATTGTTCGAGTGTTCTGTCATTTATAGAAAAACTCTTCAAAAAACACAGAACAAATAGTCACAATTTAAACAACTATACTATGTTTATGATAAGTGATGACGGAAGTAAATGTTTATTGCCAAAATTTGCCACATTTACGGTTTTTCTTGTTGAATGGGCGATTCTGTTGAATAAATGTCAGTTTCCTGATTTTTTTTTTTCAAACAATTGCACTTCAGCTAAAGCTTCTATGTTAAAAAGGAAATTTACATATAAAAATGCACATTTTTGTTTTCTTTCGGAAGACACTAGCTTTTTTCAATACGAGTTTGTACTAAACTGCAACGTTTCTTGACAAAAACATCGTGACGTCAGCGTGACGTTTGCGTGACGTTAGCCTATGAAAAACGAGCTAGATAAAACGTCACAGCCTACTTGGCGAATTAGAGGAGATCGCTGACTGCTTGTGAGCTCTTGTTGGCTCCGTCCGTAGTGACGTTCAGTGTCAAGTTAAGTTGCTTTCTAGTATAAAAAGATGTTTTAAGAGTCAATAAATAAGTAAATAAATAAACAATAAATAAGTGCAATCAAAGAGTCGAAAGCTCTAATTTGGCATTGTTCCCAGTCTTTTCTCTACCTAGTGCCACTTTGCATTTCTTTACCTCCGTTGTCACTTTTTGTGAAACAAACATGGGCGGATACAAGGGAGGGGCGATGGGGGCGATCGCCTCTCAAGGGAGTGGCGATCGCCCCCCATCGCCCCTCCCTTGAGGGACTCTTCTCCAGCAGTTTTTCGACTTTGAAGCTCAAAAAAGGCAATTTTAGATGATCTTCGATGATACTATGAGAAGTGGCTGCGATTTGGGGCTCTGATCCGGAATTTTATCGAAATTGAAGACCGAAACATTTGCAATAAACATGTGTTAACTAGGACACGTGGTAAAAAAATTGGGGGAGGGGGGCAAGTAGGAAAACAAACAATTGCCCCTCCCTTGGAACATATAGCTATTTACTTTGTGTGCATTATTATTTATATTACTTTGTACTAATTGTAATGTTCAATTTTTTAATGCTTGAAATCACTTCATTTAATAAATGAATGCTTTGGACACTGAGCATACTTTTTAATACGCTTTTATTAGTTTCACATGTGGATTTGTTTGTAGGTATGTATGTATGTAACTCTAAATAAAAGATAAAATTTACGTTCTTTGCAAATGTAAAAGTAATATATTAAATACTATTATTAATTCTAAAGGCTAAATTATATTACATGTGTTAACGTATTATAAGAGTTTCAGTTTGTTAGTAACTCTAAATAAAAGATAAAATTCAGGTTGTTTGCAAATATAATAGTAATATATTTAATACTATTATTAATACTATAGGCTAAACTATATTACATGCTGTTGTATTATAAGTGTATCAAAAAGCGTATTTTTTAGTTGTTTTTTAACTGATTTAAAGATAATTATCTTCTTTTTTAGGAAAGATCAGGGACGCCATTTCAAGTTTTTCCAGGGAGGGGGGGGGGGGGCAAAGGGTCCAAACACAATGCAATTTTATCGGAAAACATTAAAAACCACGCCCACTTATATGTAAATGCATTGATTTCTCAAAGCCAGGGGGGGGGGGCAATTGACCCCCCTTCACCCCCTAAATGACGGGTCTGGGAAAGATCGTAACTCCATTCCCTTCTACCAAAGCCCGACTCCCTTTTAAAGATCCAGTTGTAGAAATAATACCACGCACGGGTTCACGTCGAGACACTTATATAATAAAATCCTCTTCCTAACATTAAACTCAAACATTGAATTCCTTTTCTCTTCAAGCAGATATAAAATGCACTGAAGTTTCACGACGAGATAAAAATCGCACTAATAATGGAAGCGTTTCATATGGTAGAAAAAAAAAAGAAACATGTGCAGGTTGAGATGTTTTTTAAATGCAATTCTACCGGAAGAAGTGAATAAGACACCGAGGAGTGCGTGGCTTTTTCAGTAAAAGTCCGAAGCGTGGATTGTAGACGTGAAAAATAAAATATAAAGGCCCGGTTTCCTAGGAGTGAAATCGTCGATCCCTGGCGAGGCGACAGACGCCGCCGCCTTCTGCGCATGCGCCTGAGCCGCAGAGTGACGTCGCTTCATGCCACGCTTCAGTCAAACTGGTTCTGATTCCAGCGTGCGTCGCGCCCGGCGTCAGCAACGATTCTAGGAAACCGGGCCTTTAGTTTATTTACGTACGAAAGAGTGTGTTTCTAACTAAACCATTACATTCTTGAACACACCACCAGCTCATTTACTCCATCCGTGGACTGCAGTTTCTTGCTTATTATGCACTCATCAGCATGGAATGGGAACTAAACGAGCTGGAGGCAAAAATCCTCTTATAAAGCAAAGAGAGTCAACAAAAACTGTTAGCTAATGTGTCTTTTGTTGGCTTTCTTTGCTCTATAAGAGGATGTTTGCCTCCAGCTCGTTTAGTTCCCATTCCATGCTGATGAGTGCATAATAAGCAAGAAACTGCAGTCCATGAATGGAATAAACCAGCTGGTGGTATACTGCATGTTTCTGCCTTAGCTCTGGCTTAGGGTCGGTTACTTAGGGCCCTGCTCCACATTGACGTAAGGGCCATGCTCCACATCAGCGTAAAACGCGACCGAAACTGAAGGCAGAAACCGAAAATCCGGGTACTTTCCATAGGAAGACCATTGAATCCATTTTACGCTTCTGCCTATTTTTTCTGCTTTACGTCGATGTGGAGCATGGCCCTTAAGCAGAAAAATAAAGCAGAAACGTAAAATGGAGCAAATAGTGTTCCTATGGAAAGTACCCGGACTTTCGGTTTCTGCCTTCGGTTTCGGTCGCGTCTTACGCTGATGTGGAGCAAGGCCCTTACTGTTTTATTACATACTGTCTGATCTTCTCAGGTAAAACCTTCCGCGCATTTACGCATGCGTCAGGTCTTCTCTGGTCTTACCAAAATAGGGGTGTTAGGTAAGATAACAATAAGGGGAATAATAATAAAAAAGCATTTTGAACCGTATAAAACGTAGAACGATGCTAATTTCAAATACATAGTTTAGTTGAATATATCAAAAGGATATAGTAAATACAAGTTTTAAATTGAAACATTCGGAAGGTTATCACCCACAACTCATCTTTTTAAGTGGAACTGTTCGTGAGTGTAGGCGCGGTTTTCATAGACGGACAGTACGTGTAAGAAAATGATTACAGCAGACTTCTTTGAACCAAATTACATGGGATAATCAAATTGTTCGGATTTCTACTCAATTTATGATTAATTTTTAATTAAAGATTCATTTCTACTTAATGATTTATTTTTACTTGATTAAAGTTTACTTTAACTTACTCTATAGTTCTGCTTGAAGTTTAAGAGTAGTTTATTTTTTTTTAATCAACGGTTTTTTTCTACTTAATTACGGTTTATTTATTCTGAATTTGGTTTATTCCTTGTTAATGGGCTATGAAAACTCAATAAATGATTTATTTCTTCTTTATTAATAGTTTGTTTCTACTCAATTTATGATTTATTTTGACTTCACTAAAGGTTATTTCTACTCAATTTCTGATTAATTTCTAGAAAAAAATAATTTATACTTAGTGATTTATTTTTGCTTGATTAAAGTTTACTTTTAATTAATTTGTGGTTCCTTTTGAAATTTATTTTTTCTTTTTGATCCATGGTTCTTATCTACAAATTTGGATTGATCCTTCAAAATTAAAGGCTTTTTGAAAACTGAGTAAATGGTTCACTTCTTAATTAATGGGATATTTCTACGCAATTACATTTGATTGAAGCTTGTCTTATGGTTAATTTTGGCTTAGCTAATTAACTTTCTATTAAATTAATGACTTATTTCCACTGAATAGAGGGTTCGTTTTAGATTGAGGATTTATTTTTATTTAAATACAGTTTACCTCAACGTACTCAATGGTTCTTTTTTACTTAATTTTGTTGTTTTTCTACATAATTACTCATTTTCTTTGCTTATTCATTTTCTGACTATTGCTTTCAAAGCTCAACGAAGGATTTATTTCCACCTTGTTATTTATTTATACTCAATTACGGTTTATTTGAAACAGGTTATTGGCTTTTTTCAACTGAATTTGATTCGTTTTTAGGGATCCATTGGCTTTTGAGGGGCCCTGGTGCATGACACTAGCAGTGCCTCTTGTCTGGGGAATCTGGTGACGGCTTTCTACAAGTCGTGACAGATGACACATTAATCACTATCAAGGAGGTCGGATGCAATGGAAAGGAACTTGTAAACAAGAAATAGGTTTCTATATTTTCCCTAGAAATTGCTCTTCTCTTTATTTACAGAGACAGTGGAGGAGTTTAGCATCAATACTTTCTCAATTCGTAAATTTTCAAAAGTTGTTTTTTTTTTCTTCATAATTTGATACTTTGTCTACACAAATGGTGCGACAGAGATGTGAAAACACCTATGTTCAAAATTAAAACATCGATGCTACCGATACATCGACTCAAAAACATCGAACTTTTTAATATTAATTCCTGTATAATAAAAAAATGGTAGAACAAAATTCACAGCAATCAATTTTATTAATTAAGATGATTTTTAAGCTCTCAAGAGTATGTCTTACACTAATAATGACAATTAATTGCTAATGTTCCAAACTAAGCAATGCAAAGGGATAAATAACTTATACATTTAAAGTACAAAAAGCTGAAACCTTAATGCAAAAAAAAAAAAAAAAAAAAAAAAAAAAAGGAATAGTTTCTTAACATCTTTTAAATTTCCAACTGGAAAATACAAAAGCGGAATATAACTTGTTTATCAAAATTAATCAGAAATTTGTAAAATATTTCAAAGTTGATAACATGCAATATATATCTTCTTCTGTAGACAATATCCAATTAATAACCATATCTTCTTCATAACTGTAAACATATTTATAGTTTTATAGGACAGTTTTAGGTAAAATTATAAAATATCGACATCGAAAAAATGTCGAACTCAGAACATCGATGTTAGAACACATATCGACCGTTAAACATCGATGGTAAAAACATCAATGTTTTGAAAACATCGACATCCATGTCGCACCAGTAGTCTATACCAGTGGTTGGAAAAGCTACATATTTTTCGTAGCGAACTACAACTACAACTACTTTCTTATAAATGTAGTTAACTACAGCTACAACTACTTTTTTTTTAATGTAGCGAGCTACACTACTTTTGAAATGTAGTAGCTACTTCGCTACTTTTTAAAAATAAATAAATAACAAGAATACACCGCTTGAGGATCGACCGAAAAAATTCGAAAAGTGGTTTAGATTAAAAAAATACCTCATTCGAATATGGAATAGAAATAGGAATTGTCTTTGAATTTATTTGTTACTTTTCCTTTTTGTTCCTTTTTTTTTTTTTGCTAAAATTTGTCCTTTTTAGATTTTTTTTACAATTTTTACGAATATTCGCCACAAGAAAAACCTTGTTTTTTTCCTTCGTTTTTCTTTTTTTTAAATTTTTTTCATTTATTTATTTATTTTTTTAATTTAAAAGTAGTTTTCAGAAATCGCTACAAACTACTATTTTTTTGTATCGCGCTACTCACTACTCTACTTTTTTTAAAAAGTAGTGCGCTACACTACAAACTACTAAAAAAAGTAGCTACTACAGTAGTTTCGCTACTTGTAGCGCGCTACTTCCGACCACTGGTCTATACTATCGAGCCACAAAGTCATTTTTAGCGAATTCCTCTCAATTAATTCAAAAATGGTTGTCCAAAAGCACTTTTACTTCAAAATCAGCTTAACCTATGTTTCTACAGTATCTTCACTGTAAACACGTATCAGTAACATCAGCAATATTATTATTGTAAATTGTTTATCAACCCACAGATTGTACTTGCAGGCTATTCCGTGGCATAAATGTGTGAAACCATAGTAGTTTAAATGTAATTTAAATGGAAGATGAAAAAATAAAAATAATAAAAATATTTTTGAATAAAAAAATTGAATCGACTTCAGAACTTCAATCGGTAAGTGCTCTTTTTTTTTTTTTTTTTTTGTCGTATGCCAAGCCAGGCTGGCAATTTGGGGTGCGCTGCTTCACTTTTCCAACTGTACCGTAATTTGGTGTGAAGTCCGACTTCCACAGTACACGCATGCCATAGGTACCCGTCTATAGGGTAGGCAACCTTTCACACAACAACACATTTACACAGAGAAAGGACAAGGACAGGAGAGAGGAAGCACATCCATGCCCAGGATGGGATTCGATCCCGGGGCCACTCCGTCCATGGCAGACTGCTCTGACCACTAGACAAGGTAGCCGGCGGCAAACATAAGTTTCGAAGTCGGCGCAAAAACACTAAATAGAATCATACGAAACTGTAATTCAACTATAAATATAAAGTTCAATGAATCTAGGTTCGTAAATCGCATTCGCATATATTACATTGACAACCACATGTTTATGTAATGGCAAAAATATTCAGCTCTTAATTTTCTCTAAAAAATGTTAGCAACATATAGTTTAACATCATTTTACTTATAGTTTTTGCACCGACTTCAAAACTTGTGTTTAAATGTAGTATCGATCGAGCTCAAAGAATAAAATTATTTTTTACTTTTTAGAGTACTTGCCGATTGAATTTCTGAAGTCGGTTTAATTTTTTTTTTCAAAAATATTTTTATTTTATTCTTTTTAGTGTAAATGTACCTAAGCAATAAGGTAATGATAAGATAAAGTAAAATTTTACAGCTGATTTATACTTAAAAAAAATTATAAGTCGCTTGCGATAAATTTTTTTACGTACATGTCCCGCTAATGAGTTTCATGTTTGATATAGTTAAGCCTTCATTCAAAATTTTCATTATAATTATTATCACTGTTTTATATCAACCGCGTTTTACAACAATGGATTTCATATTTAATCATTTAGGACAAATCGTTTTAAATTTGAGCAAAAATTTGAAGATTTTTCTCAATTTCTTCAGACGCCCTATATCAAACCTTACGTAAATAAAATCATTCAAAAAAAAAAAAAAATCATGCAGCTGTTCAAAAAAATCCTTGCAGACCTGGACTCGATCTTATTCCACCAGGAACTTCAACATGACGCGTTTAACCACTTGACCATCGGGTCTCTCACTGAAGCAAGGATTTACGATACCACATATTGTTTTAAATAACATGAAATTTTAGTTTTTCGATCATAACTTTTTTTCTAGTGAGCAAATATCGTCATATGCGTACATGGTACCTAAGTTACACCATCTCCTATCGATTTAAAAAAATCGTCCAAATCGGTTCAGTAGATCAGATGATATGTGCGAACAAACAAACAACAAAAGAAAAAAGATACGTTTTGAATTGAGAACCTCCTCCTTTTTTGAAGTCGGTTAAAAACAAAACAAGATCAATTTATTCAAAACCAACGTAAACCAAATTTTTTTTATCTGTAAATAATTCTACGATATTGCTCATTCAAAAAAGAAAACAAAAATGAAGTCGCTTAAAAAAAAAGGGAAAATTCAGAGGACAAGGACTGCAATATTTTTTTGTGTCTTCTTTAAAATAAAAAAAAAATGGAATGAGCTCGTTTTAATGCTAAACGTTTTAGCTAGAGGTTTATTCTTTTTAGGATAAAAGGTGAAAGAGAATGAGAGAAAGAGAGAGAGAGAGGGAGAGAAAGAGAGATATTGGATTGAAACCTCAGAAATATAAGAACTAATTGGGGCTGGAGCCATGTTCGATTCCGGAAAGTTCGGATTGATCAGGTGGCCTATGTAAACTCTTGTTATTGGTTCAATGGTTATCTGATAATCTTTGTTTTAAGTTAATAACAGAGCAATTTTATACTTGATAGGACAGAGTGCTGAATGCGTCATGTAAGTTATAGTAGCAGCCGGAATATCGTTGTAAGTACATGCAAAACGTTATAAGAAAGTACAAATTTGGCAGCCAAACTTAAGATTTATTTGAGATCATTTTAACCATAATTGTAAAATAATTATTCTGATCAAAGCTACACATAATTAAAACTATGAGTTTAGAGCTTCGATACAATTGAAACACAAATTAAATTAAAATTTAATTTAGAAGTCGACAAAATTTTTTTGCAGCAGCTGAAAATTTTATTATGACTGCATTCTGAGAAAGTTTTAACTAGTTACTATCGTCAGTTTTATGAACAGCTTGACAAAACAGACAAATAATATTTTTCTAATAGCTTGAGGACATAGTTTTCCTTATTATTTATCTTCTAGTGGCGGGGAGGGGAGCTCGAGGGGGAGGGTGTAAATCACACGTTTCTTCTATCGTACGCCAGGGAGTCATTCAGGTGGGATCAGGAGGGGGTGATTCCCTCCTCTCTATCAGAGAAATTAACTTATTTACACATGGGATATGGGTGTGTTTTTTGTTGTTAAATATATGGGTCATTCCATGGTAACTCAGGTTACATTTGATACACCTGTGCCTAGTTTAACACTTATTCTAATGGAAAAGAATGTTTTGGAAAGGTTACTGATTTTTTTAAAATTTTAACTTACTATTAACTTAATTAGGAAATGCAAAATATGTTAATATATAATAATAATTATTAACCAATAAAATATTTTCTTTTGGTAACTCTGGTTACCTAAAACAGACATCTGACATACTTAGTTCACTAAGAACTTGAAATTCTTCTTAAAATTTTTGATTGATACAAAGTATTGTACATTAATCTATAGATTATAAGCTACTTTAAAACTTATATTTGAATGTAAACAACTACATAGAGTTATTGTCATTAATTATTCACTCAGTAACTCAGGTTATAAATTGTTGGTAACTCAGGTTACGCAACACAAAAATTCTTTCAATATTACTTTTTTTAATAGTGATTAATTTAAGCTATCTGAAAAAAACACTGTTGCCAATGGAATTTAACATATTTTTGATGAAGTCAAATAAAAATTATCTCAAAACAATTTAATTGAAAAAAATTGAAAAAATGACTTGCATGTCCACTTTCCATGGAATGACCCCATATTCGTTTTGAATCCTTCTTCATCCATACCAGGGGTGGCCAACCTTTATGGAAAAAATGCCACTTTCAGAAAAAAATTTTTTCGCGTGCCACTTTAAATTTTACAGCCGACCGAAAATTACGGTAGGCTTCTGTCACTGTTACTCAGGCGAAAAACAGAGACAGTTTCTTTCTTCTCCAATAAAGAACAAATGTATTCTTTGGTGTACGTGCTCATATATATAACTTGAAGATCTTCTCTTATTAGTTCGTCTTTTGTTGTGAGATCACAAACGCTATCCTCTAAATCAGGGGTGGCAAACCTTTATGGAAAAAGTGCCACTTTCAGAAAAAAAAAGTTTTCGCGTGCCACTTTAAATTTTACAGCCTACCGAAAATTAGAAAAACGTTCAAAAATGTTATTTATAGGCTGATTATTTCATTTTCACTCAAATATTACGTTATTTCTCTGAGTAGTAAAGAAGCTCAATCTAGGAAAAACTCGTTTTTAGCTATCTTTGGTCACGTTAAGGAAACGGGAAAATGGTGGGACCTCTCTTTCTTCGGAAAATTTACAACATTGAAGTATGAAAAGTACTAATGTGATCTATCACGTAAAGAAATACCGCAATGTTACTAAGTGGGATTTTCCAAAGATTCTTCGAAATTGTCTTAAAAACGTGACTTTAAATTTTATTTAAAAACGATAGGAGAAAGGAACCTTTCAGGGTTTCCTTTGAAATGTTTTGAGACATTGTGTAAAGTCAATTTTGGGTCGTCATTGGGAACAAAAGGTTTAGGCCTTCACTCGAAAATTGTTCGAAACTGAAGTTTTTAAAATGCAGATTTAGGACATCTCCAGATATATTTAAGTAAAAGAGTGGAGATATCCTTGGGAGAGTTTTCTAAACTGAAATTTTAAACACGCAATTTACGGTATCTTTTGTAGTAACATTTGGGAAACTGTGGGTTTGGTATCAGTTCTTCCTAAGAAAATTTTCTAAATTGAAGTCTGAATGAATTTCATTGTATCTTAAATAACTTTGGGTGATACGGGACTTGGTCAATGGAAATTTTTAGCCATTGAAGTTTTAAAAATGGAGTTTTAGACTATATATTGAGATGTTGAGAGAGATAGTGCGTGCTCGTCCAGGAAAGGTTTCGAAATTGAAAGCTAAAAGATTTATTCTTAGACTGTTTAAGAGAGTTCAAGAGTCCCTTTAGAAATTTGTCTATCTTAAGGCTCTTACAATACAACTCGTGAATTTATTGGTAATGTTACGGAATAGAGTGGGAGATTCGGTAGCTCTCTATTAAAACACATACACAGACTATCTTTGATGACGTCTGGCAAGGAATGGGAATCCCTACCGCAATCTCTTAGACTTTATGGAATGATATGTTTGTCCAAGCTGACAGAAGGGGAAAAAAACAGCTTTTCTCTTTAAATGTTTAGAAATGTATGTCCTAAAAATGCATTTCTGAAGTTATACTTGATATTTGGACGCTTCCAAGAAAATTTTCTGCAAAACAGTTTCAAGAATATTTGATATCTAAGGAGGTCATGACAACTTTTTAGAACCGCACTTGGGATTTAGATGCACTTAAATTTGCTCCAGGAGCTAGGACCCTAACTTGCTCTTTCCTAAATCCGGCAGTGACTAAGACTCCACTTATTTTAGAATGTTTTAACCGAAAGATATTTCTCTGCCCGTGATAATTCAAATTTATGCTCATTTGATGAACTGTTTTTGGTAGAGTGTGATTAAATTGTTAAGGGGTTACAGTACCTCAAAAATGACCAAAAGACCAAAAAAAATTTTATTGCTTATTTCAAAAATAAAAGTTATTTAAAACACTCAGAAAAAAACAGCATTGTTCTAGCTAAATTATTTAAAAAGTTATGAGTGACTTTAGGGCATACATGCTATGTGTTCTAATGGAAAAGCCAAACTTTAAAGTGCTTTTTCTCGGTGATCAGTTTTTAGTGCTTTTATGTTACTAGAAATGCTAAGGAATTTTTTCTATTAAAGATATAACTTTAAAGCGATATTTTTTGCACTCAGGATAATATATTTAACAAAACTGTGCATTGAATAAGCGTTTTATAAATTACAAAAATTTTTAGAGTTTGTTAAACCTCGAAGAACAAAATTTTCTAAGATTTTTTTACATAAAAGGTCACAAAATATTTTCTAATCAAAATATAAGAAAATGAATGCACAGATTTGTTGAGGTTTTCCTTGTGATCATTTCGCAAAAAGAAATTTTGAAATTAGTGCAGAAACAAAAAAGCCTTAGGGTTTTAAAAAAACTGAAATTTTCTTACATTTTTCAAATTTTCAAAAAAAGTTTTCAAAATTTTTGATGTTTGAAAATAAATTATTGATTGTTAAACAAGTGCAGAAACAAATATTTCAAAGAATTAACTTTTTCACTTAAATTAAAGAAATTTGTTAGAAAGGTACTGTAACCCCTTAAATGCATTAAAAACAATCCGAGTCGGAATCCTCAGTATCATTTAAGGTTTTGGGAATGTTCCCATAGTTCCTGCTCCTTGTATCATTACCCAAATCATCTATTGAACACACTACAACTTCTCTAGGTGAAGCTTTGGATTATAATATTACGTATTATATTTATAATTAAATACAAACGATTTTCCAGTAAGATTTTAAAAGTTTTTTTTTTTTTTTCGAATATGAGAATAAGATTTAAAGAATTTCAAAAAATTGCTAAAGACCACATCATTTTCTCATTTTTGAAAAAGTTTCAAAAAGTCTTCGCGTGCCACACTGTGGCACGCGTGCCGCGGGTTGACCACCCCTGATCCATACGAACAATTTTTAAATGCCTGGCCAGCATAGGCCACTGAATAAAATAAGTTATTAATTTTTAATAAGTCATTTTTGAAACGGTATATTATATGAAGTCAAAGTAGTTTTCTTGGACTAATAGAGTTAAGTAGTATTTAATTCAAAACAGAGCTTTGTTTTTTTTTAAGGGGGGGGGGGGGACCCTGGGAATAGTTTAAACGTGAGAATTAGTGCTCAGTTATATTTGTTTATTGCTTCCAACCACTTTATAATTGAAGGGGCAAGTGAATAAAGGTGACATGTGACAATTTTTTAAAATTTCTAGAAAAAACTTTCAAAAAAAAAAAAAAAAAAACACCTTCATCCATGATAAAAAGTAAAAGCCAATTTTTCCAAAATTGTCACAGATCGCCTTTATCCACTTGTCCATTCAATTGTATTATATCATTAGCCAATCAAAACACCAGAACAGGTTTAAACATTCAGGGCTGAACTCACATAATATAATCCATTAAGCAAGATTTGACTTACCGATAAAAATTCAACCAGAAGGATTTTCCCCAAGAGAAAGACAGAAGAGGGTCGGGGCCGGGTTCTGGAAAACTCTGTTCCACCAGACAGCTGAAAGACCGAGCTTTTTGAACTCTGACCTTGTGACAGAAAAATGAGAATATGAATGTTTTCTGCCTCCAGTGGGAGCTATTGCAAACTCACGGACAATCCCAAGCGTAGGCGAGACACTGACGAAAACTACTCGGTGAATGCGGAGAGCATGGGTTTTGTTTTTGATTTTCGCTCATCACGCGCAGCGCCCTCTTGCGGTAGGTTTCGTGGAGGGGTGACTTATATAGTGGAATGAAATTGATAAAATGTGTCGTCTCGTTGCAAAAGCGGCCAACTCCAAAATGGGTTTTAAAACCAGCCAAATCCTAACTATAATTTTGAATTTCTCCCTATGCACCTTCCCCCAGATTCTCTTGTAGTGCTTTAAAACCTACTATACTAGTGACCCATTGACAACAGGAGATTTGGATCCGATCTCAAATTCCTTAAAAAAATCGACAAAAAATCGTCACTCCTGAAACATTTTCTGTTATGGCGATGAACGGTTTTGCAACCAGACGAACACAAATCTTAATTTGTTCAGCTGGGTTTCAATCACGAAAAAAAGTTTTATTTTTGAAAAATGAATGGCAGGGCCGCGCCAAGCCTGATCGGCGCCCTCGTGCAAAGGTCATCTGCGCGCCTTATGCAGTCGATAGTTAACACCAGCAATGATATTTTACAGACAAAATATAATTTAGAAAAAATAAGTTTCGCGGATAATGTCCCTCCTCCCCCCCCCCCTTTCTTAAAAGTACTTCCAAATGTCGAAAAAATCCTTCACACATAACATTATATTTTCATTCTTTTCAAAATGATTATTCTCAAATTTTGTTCTATTTTTTAAGCAGTAGGGTTTTTTTAAATATCCCGAAACATTTATTTCGTTATAAGCGTTAGAATATAAAGAATATTAAATTTTAGAAGTTCAAAACTAAAATAGTAGGTTTTTCAACAGTTGAACTTAAAAAAAGTACATGACTGAAATTTCTTTTGTGTCCGTTTAAATCGTTTATGTAACGCAATCAACGAGTAAATGGTCCAACAAACAGTTTTACCGTAATCTCCAAGATCACTTTGCCTGATGATCTTTCCCTTGAAGTCTAATTTTGACGTGCATTTATTAAATTTTTTTTATAAGGAAAACATGCAACGGGTGTGTGAAACTAGATTTGTGTATTCTTTTAGTACAAAAAAATTCCAAATAAAAAAATATATATATTTGTCTAGATATTTTTATTTCTTTTGGGAGTTAACAAGAAGTTCTGTCAAGAACTAAACGAGCCTACTTTCCCGTACATCGACATCGGCATTCTCGCATCTGATCATTATTCTCTTGATTATCTGAAACAGAAAATTATGTCAAACATACCTTTTCAGCACTTAGAGCTGATTTCGAAAAGCAAAATATGCCCCTCTCATCAGATGAAATAGACACGTAAAAAGTAATGAACGAATAAATAAAGTTTTGTCACACCTTTTAAAGAGTGTAACTGTTACAGTTCCTCCGTAGAAAAAATCCTCCATCGTTTTCAAAAAAAAAAAAAAAATAATAATAATAATAATAATTAAAAAATAAATAAATAAAAGTACAAAGATCATCAAAACACATTTTATCAAAGAAAGGAAAAAAAGAAAAAGAAAAAAAAATCGTCCGTTAATAAAATGTCCGGAATTTCACTTTTAATCCGTTGCCAGTTGTTAAATATAAATAAAGAATAAAATGTTCTCGTGAAGGAAAAATTTTTGTTACAAAAAAAAATCGTCTGCAAAAAAAAAAAAATAAATAAAATAAATAATAATAATAATAATAAATAAAATAAAACAAATGAATAAATAAACAAACAATCGTCTGCACAGTCAGTAATTTTTTTTCTGAGCCTGCATTTCCGCCATGTTTGCGGAGTCGGAGTCGGAATCAGAGTCCTCACAGAAGATTACTCAGAAAAGTACGTTACAAACATTATTTATCAAAACCATTTTCTTACAAACTTAGTTTGAAGGAAATCCGACTTTAAGTTCAGGATCAACATTCAACTTAAATTCCCCGTAGACGCTAATGTAATTTTTTTTTTCTGAACGGTTCATTATTGAACGAAAAATGGTTTGAATCAAAAAGCGAAATATGGGAATGTATGGGAAAGTCTCTCCGAGATCTTTCAAACAAAAAAAAGTTTATTCCATTCGGACGGTTCACTCAAAAGCTATTAGGTGGGGAAAGGTTGCTTAAAAGGTTCAATGTTGAACGAAAAATTGTTCAAATCGGAAATGTAGATACGGGAATGAAGTATTCTTGATGAGATATTTCGAACGAAAAAAAGTTTGTTCAAATCGGATTGTTCACTCAAAAGTTAGCATCGCGGGATAGGTTGTTTGAACGGTTCAAAGTTGAACCAAAAATTGTTCAAATCGAAAAATCAAATATGGGAATGAGCTGTACTTGCCGAGATCTTTCGAACAAAAAAAAAGTTTATTCAATTCGGACGGTTCACTCAAAAGTTATTAGGTGGGGAAAGGTTGCCTGAACGGTTCAATGTTGAACCAAAAATGTTCAAATTGAAAATTTAAATACGGTAATAAAGTATCCTTGCCGAGATGCTTCGAACAAAAATAAGTTTGTTTAAATCGGACTTTTCATTCAAAAGTTATTAGGGGTGACAGCTTGTTTGAACGGTTCAATGTTGAACGAAAAATTGTTCAAATCGAAAATGTAGATACGGGAATGAAGTATCCTTGAAAAGATCTTTCGAACAAAAAAAAGTTTGTTCAAATCGGATTGTAAACTCAAAAGTTAGCATCGCGGGACCGGTTGTTTGAACGGTTCAAAGTTGAACCAAAAATTGTCCAAATCGAAAAACCAAATATGGGAATGAGCTGCACTCAATGAGATCTTTCGAACAAAAAAAAAAAAAAAAAATTATTCCATTCGGACGGTTCACTCAAAAGTTATTAGGTGGAGAAAGGTTGCTTAAAAGGTTCAATGTTGAACCAAAAGTGTTCAAATTGAAAATTTAAATACGGTAATAAAGTATCCTTGCCGAGATGCTTCAAACAAAAAAAAGTTTGTTTAAATCGGACTGTTCATTCAAAAGTTATTAGGGGTGACAGCTTGATTGAGCGGTTCAATGTTGAACGAAAAATTGTTCAAATTGGAAATGTAAATACGGGAATGAAGTACCCTTGAAAAGTTCTTTCCAACAAAAAAAAGTTTGTTCAAATCGGACTGTTCATTAAAAAGTTAGTATCGCGGGACCGGTTTTTTGAGCGGCTCACAGTTGAACCAAAAATTGTTCAAATCAAAAAATCAAATATGGGAATGAGCTGTACTCGCCGAGATCTTTCCAACAAAAAAAAGTTTGTCCAAATCGGAATGTTCATTCAAAAGTTATTAGGGGGGGACAGACAGACCGACCGACAGACCGACAGACCGACCGACCGACCGACGCACAAATTCCCCATCTCAATACCCTACTTTCAAAATTTTAATTTTTCGATATTCATTTTACCTTTTTATTTTTTTAACTTGGCGATATTTTTCGGACTTGGCGATATTTTTCGGACTTGGCGATATTTTTTTTAACTTGGCGATATTTTTTGGACTTGGCGATATTTTTAGATGCATTAAGCTACTTTTAATACTTTTTTCGTCTTTCTTTTATTTTTAACGGGAAAGTAGGCTAAAAAATGAGCTAAAATTAGCACATAGACAGGCTCGATGTTTTAAAGTTGTCCTGGGAGCGGGGTCAAAGGGTGCAAATTTTATCGGTAAACAACAAAAACTACGCCGACTGTTAATATATTGATTTCTCAAAGCCCCCTCCTCTCCTCCAACGACGGGCCTGGTTTTCGGGAATTGCAGTCAACTCTCAATCATTTCAAACTAATATTCTATCTCAAATAACGCCCCTTTATTACAGTGCCCCAAATATACTTCATCATTTTACTGTAAATAAATAATTAAAAAATTTAAAAAGTGTGAAGCTGGCTAAAAGTCAATACTAATTATTATTATTGTAAGTTTTAAAAAATCTGCACGTGCGAGAGGACACATACACGACTTTCTCACTGCAAATAACTCGGCGAATTGGGGATAAAACCAAAACGACGTTTTCGACATGAGCTATACGAAACCTAGTGTCAAGTGCTCTAACACCATTGAAAAGGGTGCTAGTATTCTATTGTGGGATTGTGGCCAATCTGGATAAAATTAAATTTCATAAACAGAAACATTTGTAAGCTGAAATGTGCAAATCTTGACATTAAAAATAAAATATTAATAACATTTAACAATTTAAGTGATTAAAAGTATCGTTAAACTTTTAACTAGAAAAATATAGGAATAACTCTGAATTTTAACTACTGCTTATAAAACCAAACTACTACTCGTCAAATACAACTCATAAAAAGTTTTCAGATTCACTAAATTCCTATCGAGTGTAACGTCCGGTTTTTTGTGTAGCCAAAAATCGGAGCATGACAAATATTTAATTTTGGAATACCCTATACATTTTTACTTCATATCTCAAAGTTATTTTGAGTTCAATAGCTCCTTTAATACGCCCGTTGTGTTTTGGAAAAAGAAATATTTCAAATATCGAAGTTAAAGTAGCTCTAAATATCTCTCGAATTTACATTTGATAAATAATTAATCACAGTTTTTTGTCTGTCAAAATATGACAGCAGGGTACTGACTTTATTTCTGAATTGAAGTATTAAATGGAGGATATTCCCTTTAAAATCGGAAACTGAAATCTTTCCCGGAAAACTAATAAAATCCGGATTAGTAAAAAGGCATTAAATTTAATATGATATAACTTGTCAAAAGGTATTTTTTTTTAATTAAAAAAACTAGTGTTTGAAGCAAAGAGGAGATAATCCTGTGATTATGGTCAAATTTTTTACTTTTTGAAACTGAAAAGTTAACCTAAACTGTTGTCTATAATATGTAAATATTACGCAAAAGTAAATAACATGCAAATATGATTACAGTATTTTTGTATGTACGATAACATAAAGCAGTCGAATCACCACGAACAATTGTTAAAATACTAAAATACATTGCACTAGAGAAAATCCTACGTAGTATTGATTGAACGGAAGGAAGAAACCTATTGAAAAGCAGATTTGCTTGGACTCTTTTGCTTATAACCTTATAGACATGCTGAAATAGCTTACACGGCGCCTCATTCAGAAGAAAAGTGCTGATGTATGCATTAACATCCCGTGTTTCTAGTGTAAAAGATTAAGCTTTTGAATAGTTTGTTTAACACAACAAGGCAATAATTTTACCTTTATGGGTAGGTAGCGAGGAGACAGATTGCTTGTCTCATTGAGCTATATAACTTCATCGCCAGAGTTCGTTTTAATGAAGAGTTCAATTTTATGTTTTTATTTGAATTTTTTTTCTCAAATTCTTTTTTTTTCCTGTTTGGAGTTTTTTTGGTCGGTAGAGCTCGGCGCCTTTTAGGCTTTGGCGCCCCCGTGCGCCGCACTGCTTCGCACATTGGCACGGCGCGGCCCTGATGAATGGCCATATCAAGCATTTTTAATATGCAACAGTGTGCGATGTTTTCGGAAAAGCTTGTACTAAAATTTAGAAGAACATAGAATACTTGTAAACACGCAGTAAAAAGTTTTGGTCGACATCGAGTAAGAATTTATATTTTTACATCTGTTTAAGCACGAAAACTCTAAAGAAAATATATTGACGGATACTGTGGGAAGAAACTTTGTAGCAGGAAAAATATCGAGTAGCAGCATAAGGTGAGAACTATGGATTGTCAAAACCATAAAAAGTAAAAAGATTTAGCATCATCCATATTTGGAATACATATTTTCATTTTGAAACCGATTGATGAATTTTTTTTTTCCCATTCACATTTCTTTGCTACTTTTCGCAACAAAAAAACATCATTAAACCAATGGTGCTAACTTAGGGAGAGTCATCATGGCACTATGAAAGGGAGGGCGGGGGGGACACCGGATTAAGCCATAGCTAATAATTTCGCAGCTTTTTAGACTTCATGCCTCAATACGAACAGACGAGAGCAAATAATTTTTGTGTCAAAAATATGTCTCATGGTTCTCTTTCGATTGCTACCCATTCAAACTTGTTTCATTATTGCACTGGTCATATAGTTCAATGGTAAGGGCAGTAGAACTTCAATTAACCAATCGGGACTTAACTATTTTCGACAAAGAGAAAAATCACGACAAAAGATAATACTTGCAGGAAACCGCAAAATCTTTTAGTGCAGGATTTAAACGTGTACACATTTACAAAATAGCTTCTAATTGATGTTTTAAACTAATTTATAATAATATATAATATTGAGTCGATAAACAAACTCAATAAATGTCGCTCAAGTCAGAAAGGCGGTACAATTTTAACAAGGCATAATGTAGTAAACTCAATTGCGTTATGATCTCTGTGCTTTTAACTTTGTTACCAAGTTTATTTTTTATGTGTCAGTTTTCTTCTAAATTTTAAACATAAATAAGCATTTAAAATATCTTAACTATGTATAAAATAATAGACTGCTCTCAGATTCGATGATTTTCGAATTTTAAAGCTTTTTTTTTAACAAAAACTATTTAGTGTGGAAAAAAAAGTTGACTCGTAGGGAGAGGAAAAAACAAAACAAGTGATATCAATACAGGGACAATTCGGTGTCCACAATAATGGTTGTTTAGCCTTTTTTGACCCACGGACCAGTAAGAACTTTTCGAAAAAAATCTACGGACAGGTGATTTTTTTTTTTTTTTTTGCAAAAAAAGAAAAAAAAAATGTTTCTACGAGCTGTTATAAGCATATGATTTTTTTCGCCTTATTTCTTTCTTTCCTTAAAAAAAATAATAAAGTTTTCGACACGGGGGGACAAATTAAACGATTCCAAAAAAAAAAAAGGGGAGAGGGGGGATCTTTTTCGCTTTTTAGTAAAAGAGTAAAATTAATAAATCAATAAATATATAAATGTAACTTAACTTAGGCTTAAAGAATCGTTACAAAAAATATTTAAATGTAAAGAAGGTAAGTAATTATTACAAAAAATATATGTAAGAAATTAGCATTGCAGAAAATACATAAAAAATTACGAAAAGAAAGTTAATATCCAAATTCACGTAAAAGATGTCAAAAATAATATTAATATTATTACAGTCAACGCTCGATATAACGACTATCTCTGTTCCATAGAAAAAGGTCCTTATAACGAGTGGTCGTTATAAGAAGTAGAATACGGTCTTTGGGGTAATTTATACAGTCGACGCTCGCTATAATGACCGCCCATTACAAAGAACATTCCATTATGACGACCAGTATGAAAATTACCAACTTTATCTCTATAAATTACCCTAAAGACTGTATTCTACTTCTTATAGCGACCACCCGTTATAAGGACCTTATTCTATGGAACAGAGATGGTCGTTATATCGAGCGTCGACTGTAGAGATAAAGTTGGTAATTTTTATACTGGTAGTCATAACGGAATGTTCTTTGTAATGGGTGGTCGTTATAGCGAGCGTCGACTGTATTATGTTTGTTTTTCCCTTCTTATCTGACTAATACTAAAATGCAACTTAACTTGGCAATGACGTCACTACGGGTGAAGCCAATAAAAGCTCACAAACTCACTCACTCTAATGGCTCACTCTAATTCGCCAAATAGGCTGTGACGTTTTATCTAGCTCGTTTTTCATAGGCTAACGTCACGCAAACGTCACGCTGACGTCACGATGTTTTTGCCAAGAAAGGTTGCATTGTAGTATAAGTTGCATTGTTTTAACGTGGACGAGGAAAAATCTATAAGGAACGGTCAAAAACCGGACCACCAATGGAGAATCTCTGCTCCACACTGTAAAAAATATATGTTGTTTTTACAGTATAATACAGCTAATTTTATAGTAACAAACTGTAAAAATTGCTAATTTTACAGTAATAAAGTGTAAAATTGCTCAACTTACACTAGTAAACTGTAAAACTGCTGATTTAAGTAATAAATTGTAAAATTACGAATTTTACAGTTTATTACTCTACATTTTACAGTTTTAAACTGGAACCTCTGCTATCAGTATACCGTTATTTTTACAGTATCCCTTTAACGGGCACAATCCGTTTTTCTCCAAAGTTTACATTTTGCATTATGATTAGAAAAATGACGCTCATTTATGACCAAAAAATGCATTTTTTTTAAAATTTTGCTGTTGTGGCTTTTGTTTTTAAGAGGAGTGAGTAAAGTTAGCCACCGTCTATTACAAGCAATGACATTTCACTGATTTATTCAATAGAATAAATGTAAAAAAAAAAAATAATTTCACAAGTAAATGTGCATTCCTTGTGCGTCTATTCGTCATTAGTTATTTCAAATTACACATTTTTTAGTTACGCATGAAGTAAGTGATAGAAAAACTAAATACAATGTGAATCACCAAAAATACTTTTAGTTTGATGGAACAACAGGAAACATGGAGCAGTTGGAACATTACATGTTGTACATAAAACTTTTGTGCTTTTCTAGTGCGTTTTAAGTTCTAGCGTGGTGGTAAGATATTTACCACCGCCTTAAAAAGGGGTATAACAAGGCTAATTTTGTGGCAATAAACTGTAAAATTGCTACTTTAAAGTAATAAACAGTTTGTTTGTTTGTTTCAAATGGGGCTGCGTTTAGCTTCATGCCATTTGCAGACCTAGTGCATTCCCCAAAGCGGCATCCACTCTTTCATGCGGCACCACCATCGGTGGGATACCATTGCCACAAGTATTTTTGACGCCCAGTTTCCCCATTAGATGGTGGCACCTGGGCTCTATTTGATGCGAAACTGCACTAGGAATTTAATTTTGCCACGAGATACTATAAGCCAAACAAGTACTCGAGGGATCTTTTACATGCTGCATAATCATACGACATGAGCGCTGTCGATTTTCTGCATCATGAAAATCCACCGACTGGAGCCGGATTCGAACCCGCGCTTTTGGGCGTAAGAGGCTAGCGTCTTAACCACTATACCACTCTGTCGGCAAGTAATAAACAGTAAAATTGCTAGTTTTGCAGTTTTATTACTGTGCATTTTACAGTTTTAAACTGGAACCTCTGCTGCCAGTGTTATACTGTAAAAACAACACTTTATTTTTTGCAGTGTAGAACCCTTGAAGTAATGATTCCTTACTTAACAAATAAATTAAATAAAAATAAATAAATCAAGTTAAAAAAAAAACCCCGACGTCGGTTAAATGAAATTTTCATGAGTTTTGGATAACCAAAGTCGTACTTATTCCTCAATTTTAACCCATTAATGCCTAGCGTCCCTTTTTAGGGACGGTCCAAAAAAGGGTCTGAATTTCCCCAAAATGAACATTTCAACCAAATAATAATGTTCAATGAGTACCTCGGTATTGTTTCAATTCGTTATGAACAGGTTGCAGCATATAACCATTGTAAAGTGTGTTCTGTAGCAGTTTTAATATGATCTTAATCAAAATTCACATCGTTCACAATCTCAAGAAAAAAAGTTTTCAAAGTGATTCCCAGCTTCCCAGTTTAGGTTAATTGCTGATTTTATTTGTTCTTATAAAATGTCTTTTTAAATATTATATCGTAAGCAGAAAAACATTTTAGCAAAAAAAGTATGTATCCTCTGGGGTCTATCGTAACTTTTAAGGGACGATTTTTCTTTCCTTAATAAAACAATTATTTTTTACATAATATTTTTTTATTATTTTTCCTGTCCATTAAACACTGTTTGTAACCAGTATACAAAATATCTTTGGAAAACAAAATGTCAGGCATTAATGGGTTAATTTATATTTCCATTTGTGTTTAGTTATTTTAGAGCTTTTTCTAGTTCTTATGGTGCAGACATTTTTCTGCTGTAGAGATAATCGATGCAGCATTTGGCAAGAGATGCAAGAACTGTAAGAGATGTACAGTATTTGCTCAAAAAAGGTGGAAATAGTGTTGCAATGTTAAGGGATGTGGTAAAACGCGATAAAAATATGTAAGTCATACACATTACATAGGAAATGAATAAGAAGATTAAAATTATCTTCTGATCTGTCGTCGGGAAACACGAATATACAGTTAATTTAGGAATATCTATACGTACATTTTGGATAGTAGTGTGTTACAGCTGCTTGTAGCTCATAATTACGAAGTTAATTACATGCATTCAATTGTGAACGCAAAACGACACCCGTTGACTTAGCTGTATCATTTGCTTATCGGTCAACCCGTCTGAGCAGGGAAAGAAGAATTTGATAGATAGATTGGAGAAGATAGAAAATGATGAAATAGGACTTAGAATTATTACTAACAGGTGCAAGCATGTGGATATGGTATTTTTATATTCATTCATTTGAATTTCAATCAGTGTTCTTGGTCCAGCTATTTAGTTTCGATTTTATGCAATAATTTTGGTAATGACGTCATCCATCTACTCAACAAATTTCAGGGGTCAGAACCAAACTTACTCAATTTGAAGAAGTTAGATGAACTCTTAGATCCCTGCTCCACATTGACGTAAAGCAGAAAAATAAAGCAGAAACGTAAAATGGATTAAATAGTGTTCCTATGGAAAGTATCCGGATTTTCGGTTTCTGCCCTCGGTTTCAGTCCCTCGTTTTCTGCTGATGTGGAGCAGGCCCCTTAAAGTTTACCGGCAAATTTCTTTTTGGTTTGTCTGATGGGAATGTTCTTTTTTATAAGGGAACAAGGGAAAAATGGCTCCCCCTTTAAAGAAGACACAAGCTGTTCTTTGCTATGCAGCGCAGAACACAAATCGGGAATAACGTTACAAAGAATGTTTCGAACAGTTTATAAAAGAAATACACCTCAGGCTAAGGGCATTTCAAAGCAGTTTTTCCAGAAACTCATTACAGCTACAATATGAAAAGTTTTAACACGAGAAAAATCTCAGGGCATTAAATTAAGCATAACTAGCACATAGAAACACAAATACAAATGTGACGACCAGCAACAGGTTCTGGGCTCAACATGGCTGGTCCTAGTCAAATTATAGACCCCAATGAAGATCAGTGGCCCTCTTAAAGCTATCTACTCCATTGCTCCTTACCGCCTCTTTCGGTAAACTATTCCAAGTTCCCACTACTCTGCTAAAATAGTAATTTTTCCGAATTTCCTGGTTAGCCTGAGATTTAAACAGCTTATAACAATGACCCCTTGTCCTGCTTTCCGTGCAAAAATTTAACCATATAACATTTTTCATTTTGATAAATTTAAACAACTGAATCATGTCCCTTCTGGTTCTCCTTTGCTCAAGACTATACATGGTAAGCATTCTAAGTGGGGAATCATAGTCTAAATTAGAAAATCCATTCACTAACCTTGTAGCCTTTCTTTTTACCCTTTCCAATAAATTAATAGAACACTTAAACAAAATTTCGTGCACTTGAGACATTCCGTTTCCGAGAAATACTACGCAAAACGAGTAAAATCGCAATTTTGAAAAAAAAAAAATCAACTTTCAAAGTCAGTGTTAAACCTCGGTCAAAAAGGTAAACAAGAGCTATATACAAAATTCGGCGTCTGCCCATATCTGCTGTTCTACTGGAAATATTTTTATGGGGTTTATTCCAAAATGTTCCCATTATTTCCAACTTCAAAAATAAATAAATACAGGAAAAAAAAATGACCCTAAAATATGCATTTAACACCCCCCTTAAATACTTTATGTAATGATTGTTCCTTAAATTGTGTGAACTATCTTTGAGAGTTTTCCTCAGTTTTAAGCAAATAGATTTAATTACAATAGTCAACTATAGTTGGAGTAGTTAAAATAGAGAAATTATGGATAAAACTATTCTGAGGGACTGAACTAAAAATAATGCTGTAGTTTATCCCCTTATGAGCAGTGATTGCATATCCACGAAAAATGTCATGATTGGCATAAAAGGAAAGCAGGAAAAGAAAAAAAAACCCTCAAAAAATTTAATTAGATTTGTAATATTTTTCCGTAGGGAGTGTCGAAGTCGGTTTTAGAATGCAGACAATGGGAGAATACGCGACGAGAAAAAACTTCAACAATTGAGAAGAAAGAATTATCATTTTCAATTTACATCTTTAACAGACACAACAACCGATCGATTTCGCTACCGAAGACCATAAATATTGTTACAAATCTTGTAAATAGTTGTTGTTTTTCCTGCCTTGCATCATTTTCACTAGTTTTGGTTTTATCTGACGACATGTTGCAAAAGTATCTGAAGATATCACTTTTATCATCTGTATACCGGCCCTGAAACACTTTGTAGTTTTTACACTTGCCCTAACTTTGATAAGCATGAAGACATTTTTCGCTCGGAGTGGTTTTTCTTTTTATTGCTGGAACTTTCGTGAATGGATTAGTCAACTTATGAATGAACTGGATTTTGCTAGAATGTTGTCGTGATTTCGTTCTCGAGTATAAATAGCTGGCCTTGACACAGTCAGTTAGTTCTTTTCAGATTTTGATTTCTGGAGACTCGTTTCATTAGCATGGGCGAATGGTTGTTTTGCTTTTGTAATTGCTTAATTACTGTTCACGTTAGATACGTGGTGCTGAGTTACTGTTGAGAGTACAGTGTACTGTTTGCTACCTAATTGTTGGATGTTTAGCAATTGTTTCCTGCTCCTATTGTAAATAGTGTACATACTTGTAAATAAATTTATAGTTACTTCCTCAAGATTGGAATGCTCATTTAAAGAAAGTTGAAGGTGCTACGGACTCGTTACAATTTTGGCTCCCAACGTGGGGCATCTTCAATGACTTTCTTGGAATTATCTGTGAACTTGAACTTTTCTTCCTGGGGACTTTTTGACTTCGGAATTTTATGGTGATTACTCGAGCAATGGAGCAACAACTGAAACAACTCCTTGATGCGATCAACGCTGTTAAAAGTGGCACGACTGCGAATCAAGAACAATTAAAAAATGACATGGCTGCGAATCAAGAACAGTTAAAGAGTGATTTAACCGCAAGCATAACTTCAAGTCAAGAAGAAATAAAGAATGATATGGCGACTCTGGCTACTAATCAGGAGCAATTAAAGAATGAGCTTGCTACTAATCAAGAACAATTAAAAAGTGATTTAACCGCGAGCATAACTTCAAGTCAAGAAGAAATTAAGAGCGATCTAACGTCAATGACAAGTTTGGTGGAAAGTAAATTTGCCAATATGGAAAATCAAGTGGAGGCTCTAGAAGAAAAAGTTGACAGCGTTGAGAATCGAATCACCACAGTAGAAAACCATGTGGAAAAGAAAATTAAAGAACTTGAATCAAAGTTATCAGCATCCTGCAACAACTCAGACGGTGTTAAGAATCGAATCACAACAGTAGAGAACCACGTGGAAAAGAAAATTAAAGAACTTGAATCAAAGTTATCAGCATCCTCCAATAACTCAAGTGACTGTGTAGCTGCAGCTGGGACTTCTCGTCCATCCATTAAACTGGCCACATTTGACGGGAAGACCTCGTGGAATGTTTACAAGAAGCAGTTCCTCATCGTTGCAGAAGCAAACTCCTGGGACTCTTCCACGAAAGCCTGTCAACTTGCAGCCTCGCTGAGAGGGGATGCAGCTGAAATACTACAGACCTTCCCAGAGGACAAGCACCGTGACTTCGAAGCCTTATCATCGGCCTTGGAGCTTCGATTTGGCGAATCATGCCAAAAAGAATTCAGCCAACTTCAGCTCAAATCCCGACTCCAGAGGGCTGGAGAGACTTTGCAAGTTTTTGCAGCAGACGTTGAGAGGCTTTCCCATCTCGCCTTCTCGGACTGTCCTTCGGGTGTTCGCGATAGCCTGGCCCTGAACTACTTCATAGATGGAGTGCGAAATCCAATAATTCAGACGGCTCTCCGGATGGCGGACATTAAAGATCTTAAATCCGGTTTGGTCTACGCAATGAAGTTCGAGGCTGCACAGAAAACATCCCGCAAGGATCGCCATTCAATCAGGGGCGTGGAAGTGAGCGCCCAGGATTCGAACTTAACTCGTCTCTCGGAACTTGAGCGACAAATGAAAGAGATGTCGGGGACCCTGAAGAAGATTACGGCTCGCAAGGACCAAAGTATACAACCACTGAAGTGCTAGAAATGTGGCGGTGAGGGCCATGTACGAAGGAATTGCGAAGCTCGCCAAGAAAAGAAGACGTCTCCCAAAGTTTTCCAGATTTCCCCGAGAAGTGGCGGCTGCAACGGACTCTTCATTTACGCTTATGTGAATGGGTTTCCCTGCGAAATGATTGTGGATACAGGAGCCAACGCTACTATCATTAAGACTGATATGGCTCGTCAATTTGCACTCACGATCTTATGGACGCCGCCCTGCGTTACTCTCCAAACTGTGACAGGTGACAAAATCGAGATTGAAGGAAAAGTGAACTTAGAAATAATGTTCGGAAGTGCCACTTACCATCACACGGCATTCGTCGCTGACATTACAGATCCTTTCATTCTCGGACTGGACTTTTTGAGAAAATTTGATTTTTCTATCGACTTTAAAAATAATGAGCTGCACTCGATGAGGGAAGACATAGCAATTTTCAATGCTGAAAATAACTTAAAATCCGCTCATGAAATAATAGCCCAAACAGATTTATTGATTCCCTCTAGATCAGAAGTACTAATACCTGGCTCCCTCAAGGAAAACAACAGCTTTAAATTCGGCCTCATTGAATATCCTAACCAGAATAATAGCCCAAAAGGAGTACTGGTGGCCTTTACGCTTGTGGACCTTTCAAGGAATGCAGTTCCTGTGAGAGTCGCCAATGTAAGTGAAAGACCGAGGAATATTAAGAAAGGAGAAGTGTTGGCAACTTGTACTCCCGTAAATTGCATCATCAGAAGAATTGATACCTCCGAGACTGTGTCTTCTGAGTCCTTGACTTCGAATTTAATTGGGAGTGCAGCATTATCGAAGGATCAAAGATACGCTGCGGAAAAATTGGTGGACAACTTCAAGCAGGTGTTTTCATCTACATCCGAAGATGTTGGTCGCACGAGTTTAACGCAGCATAGGATCGACACTGGAGATCACCCCCCTATCAAGCAGCATCCAACACGACTACCGTTCGCCAAGAAAGAAGAGGTTGAGATCCTCTTGAAAGAGATGCAGGAGATTGACGTCATCGAACCCTCATCCAGTCCTTGGGCATCCCCTATCGTCTTGGTCCGAAAGAAAGACGGCTCCACCAGATTTTGTGTTGATTACCGACGCCTGAATGACGTCACCAAGAAGGACAGTTACCCTCTCCCACGGATCGATGACACTCTGGACACCCTTTCCGGACACAAGTGGTTTTCGACCCTGGATTTAAAGAACGGCTACTGGCAGGTGGAGATACATCCCGACGACCGAGAGAAGACGGCGTTTACATACAACCGGACAAGGCTTGTGGCAGTTTAAAGTGATGCCGTTCGGCCTCTGCAATGCACCAGCCACGTTCGAGCGTCTTATATAGTCAGAGCTACGAGGACTTTCTTATGAATCCTGTCTTGTCTACTTGGACGACATCATCATCATAGGATGCAGTTTTGAGGAACATTTGGCTAATCTTAAGAAGGTGCTGCAAAAGCTTAAGGAAGCCAACCTGAAGTTAAGCCCATCCAAATGTAATTTGTTAAGCCGTGAAGTGGACCTTGGTCACATTATCTCTTCTGAGGGTGTACGAACAGATCCAGATAAGGTATCTGCAGTCAAGAATTGGAGCCGCCCCGAAAATGTCCATCAGCTGCGAAGTTTCCTGGGGCTCTGCACGTACTACAGGAAGTTTGTGAAGGGTTTTTCCAACATTGCACGACCTTTGCATAAGCTGACGGAGAGCAAACAAAAATTTGAATGATCCAAAGAATGCGAGGATGCATTTCTACAGCTGAAGGAGGCTTCAACATCAACGCCTATTCTCTCTTATCCTCAGCCTGAAAAATCCTTTATACTTGACACTGATGCGAGCCACGAGAGCGTTGGAGCTGTTTTTATCTCAAGAAATAGACGGCAACGAGCATGTCATCGCCTACTGGAGCAAATGCTTATCCAAGTCGGAGCGAAATTATTGTGTCACGAGAAAGGAATTGCTCGCCATAGTTAAAGCTGTAGAACATTTCCATCATTATCTCTACGGCCGTAAATTCCTGCTCCGGACCGATCATGCCTCTTTAACTTGGCTTTTGAATTTCAAGAATCCAGAGGGCCAGGTAGCCAGGTGGATACAGCGGCTCCAGGAATATGACATCGAGATTAAGCACCGAAAAGGTTTGTCACACGGTAATGCTGACGCATTATCAAGAAGACCTTGTTCCGTGAACTGCCATTATTGCTCCCGAATTGAGAAACAGTACGAGACGACAATCCCTACTGCCTGTCAAGTTACTGCTACTTCATCATCTTCAGATCCTGATCCATGGAGTGACGACCAAGTTAGAAAAGATCAGCTTGAAGACCCAGACCTAAAGCCTATCATAGAGTTAATGGAAAAAGACAGTCGGCGACCTAGTTGGCAAGACATTTCTATCTACAGTCCTGCAACGAAAAGATACTGGGCTCTATGGAAATCTCTCCAGTTGCGGGATGGCGTCCTGTATCGGAAATGGGAATCTGACGATGGCAAAGCATTTAAATGGCAATTACTCCTTCCCAGATCAAGGATTCCTGACGTTCTAAAGGAATTGCACAGTAGTCCGACTGGAGGACATTTTGGTGCCTTGAAAACCCTCCACAAGGTTCAAGAGCGCTTCTTCTGGAGAAAGGCGAAGGATGACGTCGAGAAGTGGTGCCATTCTTGTGATGCCTGTACTGCCCGTAAAGGACCGAAGAGAAGAAGCCGCGGGAAGCTACATCTTTACAACGTAGGAGCTCCTTTCGAACGAATCGGGATCGACATTCTTGGTCCTCTACCGAAAACTACTGATGGGAACAAATACATCCTCGTTTCCATTGACTATTTCACCAAATGGCCCGAAGCATATTCCATTCCGGATCAAGAAGCTACCACTGTAGCAGAGACTCTAGTCCAGCATTGGATCTCGAGATATGGGACACCTTTGCAGATCCACTCCGATCAGGGGAGAAACTTCACCTCTGCTGTGTTTAAGGGCCTGTGTAAAATCCTCAAAATTGAGAAAACTCGAGCGACACCACTACACCCACAATCGGACGGCATGGTGGAGAGATTTAACAGGACAATCCTTAATAATCTCTCGCTTATGGTCTCCAAAAATCAACAGGATTGGGACAAGAAACTTCCTCTGTTCCTGTTGGCCTACCGCAGTGCTGTCCACGAGACCACCGGATATTCCCCATCACAGATGCTCTTCGGCCGAGAGCTTCGGCGTCCTTGTGATCTCGTCTTCGGTCTCTCTCCAGATGCGCCTTCATCGCCGGAGGAGTACGTCCAGGATCTCCAGGCCCGGTTGGAAGACGTTCATCACTTCGCACGGGAGCGAATCAACATCGCGACGGAGAAGATGAAGACCCGATACGACACAAGGTCCACTGGTCATGACTTTCAAGAAGGTGACAAGGTGTGGCTATGGAATCCCATCCGACGTAAAGGTCTGTCACCCAAATTGCAGTCGCATTGGGATGGACCCTACACAGTCCTTCACCGGCTGAACGACGTCGTAGTGAGGATCCAGAAGTCATCACATTCAAAACCTAGGGTTGTACATTATGATCAGCTAGCCCCATACTATGGCCATAGTTCGTAAAATAAATCTAAAGCTACCTTGGTAACTTGTTTGTAAATTTTGTAAATAACTTTTGCCTTTAATTGTTTGTAATATTACTCTATCAATGTTATTAATTCTTTCATGTTCTCATTGCTAATTTGTATCATGTTTATGATCGGTCATCATGTAATGTGTGCACCTGTAAATTTTCCCTTGCTTCCTTTCTGGGGATTGTACTGCCCGGGACGTGCAGTCCTTGGGAAGGGGGCAATGTTACAAATCTTGTAAATAGTTGTTGTTTTTCCTGCCTTGCATCATTTTCACTAGTTTTGGTTTTATCTGACGACATGTTGCAAAAGTATCTGAAGATATCACTTTTATCATCTGTATACCGGCCCTGAAACACTTTGTAGTTTTTACACTTGCCCTTACTTTGATAAGCATGAAGACATTTTTCGCTCGGAGTGGTTTTCTTTTTATTGCTGGAACTTTCGTGAATGGATTAGTCAACTTATGAATGAACTGGATTTTGCTAGAATGTTGTCGTGATTTCGTTCTCGAGTATAAATAGCTGGCCTTGAACACAGTCAAATAGTTCTTTTCAGATTTTGATTTCTGGAGACTCGTTTTCATTCGCATGGGCGAATGGTTGTTTTGCTTTTGTAATTGCTTAATTACTGTTCACGTTAGATACGTGGTGCTGAGTTACTGTTGAGAGTACAGTGTACTGTTTGCTACCTAATTGCTGGATGTTTAGCAATTGTTTCCTGCTCCTATTGTAAATAGTGTACATACTTGTAAATAAATTTATAGTTACTTCCTCAAGATTGGAATGCTCATTTAAAGAAAGTTGAAGGTGCTACGGACTCGTTACAATATGAATGTTGAAATGGAAAAAAATGGATAGAGTGTTTTTGAACAAAAGTCTTGCCAACTTGAGGTTTTTCATTTTATATCTCCCAAAATTATCATAAGATGAAAGACATAAGCAGGTGTCAGATGTCTTAATTCTGTACGTTATTTCTATGCCTATTTATTATTTCTACGTTTCATAACTTTTGTCGTAATTTTGATAGTTCCTCGCTTTTCTCGATTTCTTGACTTCTTTATACCGTAGGGTCATTCCGTATAAAGTCAACAAATGGGCCGTGCCGCACCATTTTTGATTTTGATGATATTTGGTAGGTAATATGCACCAATATTCTATACTTCAAAACTGCTTATTTTTTTCTCGAAAAAAATTTATTCTCGAGATATAGCCATTTTTTTGCTCCGCCGATGAGCAAAATTCGGCATTTTTGATCTTTTTTCTAAGAGCTCTGGTAAATTCATTTGAAATGGTAGAAAGATCAAACATGACTTATTTTAAAGCTGAAAGAATGAACTTTGATTTGTAAATAAAAAGAAACGGTTTAAGTTAAGCCTAAAATATAAATTTTCCCGGGTCAATTCGCGATTCAAAAAGTGCCGTTTTCGTCATTTCAAGCATGAAAAAATATATGAAGGACTGACAGAGGGGTTCCAATTTTTTTTTCTCTTGCACCCAGTTATAGATACTAGAAGCACAGAAAAGAATAAGATTATACAAGTAGTTCTTCATTATGAAAAAATTGCTTAAACTTAAGAAAAAATGAAAATTGATATTTTTCACTCCCTAAAAACGGCCTGTGGAACAGGTAGTAAAAATTTTCAAAACCATGGAGTAAGAAGCTGTTACATTGCCCTTTAAAATGAAATAAAAACTGTCTTGTTATTCCAAGGCATTAGAGAGATATAAGCTTTTAAACTATGAGAAAAAATGAAAAATATCCTTTTTCACTCCCCAAAAACGGCCTGTGGAACAGGTAGTAAAAATTTGCAAATGCATTGAGCAAAAAGATATTACATTGAACTTTAAAAGGAAACAAAAACTGTCTTGTTATTCCAAGGCATTAAAGGGATATAAGCCTTCTAAGTAAGTTGATTATTATAAAAAAAAAACCTTAAACTTGAGAAAAAATAAAAAATGGCCCTTTTTACTCCCCAAAAATAGCCTGTGGAACACTTAGTAAAAATTTGCAAATGCATAGAGGAAGAAAGTGTTACATTGCCCTTTAAAATGAAACAAAAACTGTCTTGTTATTCCCACGCATCAAAGAGATAAGGCCCTCTGAAAATTGAAGATTCATGCAAGATTGTTTTGGCATAAGTTAAAGCAATTATGAACATAAATAAAGTCTTTTCACGCAAGAACTCTAAAAATATGTATCATCAAATATATAATTCAAAATGTATCGTAAAATGGTTGTAATTTATTTGTAATGTAGACACATCGGAAAAAATTGTACTTAAAACCAGTGATCCGAATGTCCACACATCAATTAAAAGTGGTTTTAAAATTTAATTGCATGTCGCTAAGAAGTTTCTAGTTTTACATTTACATTTGAATGAATACAAATTTTTTTACAAAAATCCGAAATTTCTACATAATTTTCAAAACAGCTACAACTAAAAGGGCTTTTTGCTCATTGATTATTTGTTAGAGTTTATCTTCATAATATTTAGTTGTTCATCCATTACAAATTAAAAGAAAACTCTGATAACAAAAACACTAAAAAAAGTTTTAAGTATAACTTTTTCAGATGTTACTACTTCACATATAAATTAGACGTTTTACGACGTATTTTAAATTATATATTTAATGGGGATACATATATTTTCTTTGCAGTTCTTGCATAAAAATACTTTATGTTCATAATTGCTTTAACTTATGCCAAAAAAATTTTTTACGTAAATTTTCAATTTTCATAGGGTTATATCTTTTATGCCTAGGAATAACAAGACAGTTTTTGTTTTCTTTTAAAGTTCAAGATAATATCTTCTTGCTCCATGCATTGGCAAATTCTTACCAGGGCCGCGCCGTGCCAATGTTCAAAGCCGTGCGGCGCACGAGGGTGCCAGAGCCTAAAAGGCGCCGAGCTCTACCGACCAAAAAAGCTCCGAACAAAACAAGAAATTTTTAATTCAAAATTGAAGTTGAAAATATAATTGAACTTTTCAAAAAACGAACTCGGGAAACAAACGGCGATGAAATTACATTGCTCAATGAGACAAGCAATCTGCCCATTCATAAATGAAAAATTATTACCTTGTTTTGTCTAAACAAGCTATTCAAAAGCTTAATCTTTTACACTGGAAACATGGGATGTTGATGCATACATCAGCACTTTTCTAGCGAAAGAGGGGCCGTGAAAGCTACTTCAGCATAGAGTCCAAGCAAATCTTCTGCTCTTCAATAGGTTTCTTCCTTCCATTGAATTAATACTACGTTAGATTTTCTCTAGTGCAATGCATTTTAGTATTTTAACAATTGTTCGTGGGGGATTCGACTGCTTTGTGTTATCGTACATAAAAAAATACGGTAAGCATATTTGCATGTTATTTACTTGTGCGTAATATTTACATGTTGTAGACAACAGTTTAAGTAAACTTTTCAGTTTCAAAAAGGAACACTTTGACCATAATCACGCGATTATCTCCTCTTTGCTTCAAACACTAGTTTTTTTAATTAAAAAAAAAGACCTTTGGACAATGCCATTCGTATTTCATACTAAATTTAATGCCTTTTTACGAATCCAGATTTTATTGGTTTTCCGGGAAAGATTTCAGTTTCTGATTTTGAGGGGAATATTTATACTTCAATTCAGAAGTATAATCAGTATGCTGTTGTCATATTTTGACAGACAAAAAAGTGTGACTAATTACTTATCAAATGCAAATTCGAGAGACATTTACAGCTACATTAACTTTGATGTTTAAAATATTTCTTTTTTCCCAAACAATGGTGTATTCAAGGAGCTATTGAATTCGAAATAACTTTGAGATATGAAGTAAAAATGTATATTGTATTCGAAAATTAAATACTGTAAAGGCCTTTTTATTCGCGAGGCCTTAATTTTCGCGATTTTTGCGAGCCCTTCGTAATCGCGAAAATTTAGGCCTCGCGAATTTTTTTTTCCCCCAACTTTCGGTTCTGTACATGCAAAATTCGCGAAATCACCGATATATTCATTTTCGCGAAAATTACGGCCCGCGAAATTAAAGGCCTTTACAGTATTTGTCATGATTCGATTTTTGGCTACACGAAAAACAGAACGTTACGGTCAATAGGAATTTAAGTGAATCTGAAAACTTTTTAAGAGTAGTATTTGACGAGTAGTAGTTTGGTTTTATAAGCAATAGTTAAAATTCAGTGTTGTTCCTTTATGTTTCTAGTTAAATGTTTAACGATATTTTTAATCACTTAAATTGTTAAATGTTATTAATATTTTATTTTCAATGTCAAGATTTTCACATTTCAGCTTACAAATGTTTCTGTTTATGAATTTTTATTATATACTGATTGGGCACAATAGAATAGTCTCATCCTTTCCACTGGTGTTAGAGCACTTGACAGTGGGTTTCGTATAGCTCATGTCAAAAACGTCGTTTTGTTTTTACCCCCCAATTTGTTGAGTTATTTGCAGTAAGAAAGTCGTGTGTGTGTCTTCTCGCACGTGCAGATTTTTTTAAACTTACAATAATAATAATTAGTATTTGTAATTATTTATTTTCGGTAAAATGATGAAGTCTATTTGGGGCACGGTAATGAAGAAGTGTTATTTGAAATAGAATATTAGTTTGAAATGATTGAGAGTTGACTGCAATTCTTGAAAACCAGGCCCGCTGTTGACCCCCCTTTGACCCCGCCCCCAGGACAACTTTAAAATAACGAGCCTGTCTATATGCTAATTTTAGAGCATTTTTTAACTCCCTAAAGAAATATTTATTTTTTTTAATTTGGAACTTTTTTTATACTAAGAATACACAGATCTAGTTTCATACACCCATTGCATGTTTTCCTTATGAAAAAATTAATAAATGCACATCGAAATAAGACTCTAAGAAAAAGATCATCAGGCAAAGCGATCTTGGAGATTACGGAAAAACTGTTTGTTGAACCATTTACTTATTGATTGCGGAACATGAATAATTTGAATTACACAAAAGAAATTTTAGTCCTGTACATTTTTAAATTCAACAATTGAAAAACCTATTATTTTAGTTTGAGCTTCTAAAATTTAATATTCTTTTTATTCTAAAGCTTATAACGACATAAATGTTTCGGGATATTAAAAAAAACCTACTGCTTAAAAAATAGAACAAAAATTGGGGAAAAATCATTTTGAAAAGAATGAAAATATAATGTTATGTGTGAAGTAGTTTTTCGACATTTGAAAGTACTTTTTAGGTGGTGGTGGGGGGGGGGGGGGAGCATTACAAATTACAGCAGTATGTGACGAAACATTTCAAGCAGTGATTTTCTTTCAGTAACCATTTTTTTAAATCTAAAAAAGTATGTTTCAATAAATGTGTTTCAGTTCGATAAAACACAAGTTGTTCACGCTTTTTTTCTAAAAAAAAAAAGTTGTACGCGAAACTTTTTTTTTCTAAATTATATTTGTCTATAAAACATCACCGCTGGTGTTAACTATCGAACGCTACTGCATAAGGCGCTCAGAAGACATTTGCACGAGGGCGCCGATCAGGCTTGGCGCGGCTCTGTGCCTGACTATAACGTATGAGTACTCAGAAGTTTCATCAATGCTTGTGGTTCTGATAAAAAACAAAAAAACAAACTAAAACTGGTATGAAATCCGCCAATCCTCCTTCATTTTTCCAGCTATATTTTGTATAAGTGTTTCGTTCTAGTGAACTATCAAAGGAAGTCATAGATTTAAACGATTTTTGTAAATTAACGGCAGATTCAGAGCGAATAGTTTGCCTTTACCTTTTAATGGACGTTGTCAAATCCTCCCCATTTTGGCCTATACTTTGTACTTTAGCAGTTACTATCAAAGTGCCTTTTCTATCACTTATATTGGCCCCTGTCTAGAGTGGATGCTAGGTGTTTTAGCCGAATAAACTCATACACCTCAAACAACCAAAAAGAATAACAGAAATCACAGCCCGAGATTGTAGCTGCCTTTTCTACCCAAACTCAGGTAAGAGATGATGCGGCTTAGGAGCGGGGGTAGGGGGGGGGAACTCACTTTGAGCTATTATTTCATTGACTAATTACTTAGTAGAGTAAACTAACATTTTAAATTATTCCATTTTATGTGAAAAATAATATTATTTAGGGTAATGAAGTTATATACTCCAACACTCGAAATTGCTAATTTTCAACAGAATTCAATCGCGTTGAGCGACCTCTAAATATTATTCAATTGAGCAAAAATTTCACATAGGGTCATTCCACGTCAAGTGATCCAAAATCTGAGAAAATTTTTACCTTACATTTTTGTATTTCTTTCACATTTGGCTCATTAATTGTACCCCTTGAGGTAATCAAAAGTATCAGTTTTTGGATTTTTATCTCTATTATTTTTTGATTTATGAGACTTTGAACTTTGGAAAAATCCACGTTTTTCCATGGATAAGGGAACATAAAAGGGACTATAACTCGGCACCAAATATAGATAGAACGATTTGGTAAATGGCATTTTAAAGTACGTTAGTTGCCGCTTAATCTGATATGCAACATGACTAATTTGATAAAAATTTTCTTTTTCAAAAAATGAAATTTAAATTTCAAATTTAAATTTCTCGAAAAACATATAATGAATTTTTTTGAAAAAATTCTCAAAAATTCTTGTGTATTTCATCTATGTTTGTACAAATTTTTAGATTGGGATCTCAATGGGATCATATTTTTTTGAATTTTTGAATAAAACTGTATAGGAAAAAAATGATATTTTTTAGATTCTATTTATTTAAATACTAAGTTCTCTTGCTCGTGATGGTCTAAAAAGTAGTAAACAAACATGAATATGTTTAAAGTGAGCTGGCATGAGCTTATAGATTTGTCAGGTTCACCCCCCTACCCCTTTCTTCCCCGCACAACCACTCTTTTTTAATTCAAAACTGTTCAAAATGTTTAAAAAAAACAAAAACTCTTTGATACAAAATGAATAGTAAACTTATTTAAAGTGGGGAAATGGGTTTCCTTATAACTAGACGAAGTATCCCCCTCCCCACCCAAATATACCATTCACACTATACTAATATGACGTCTAACCTGGGGATTGAGTTGAGGATTATTTTCACCCTAGGTATATATATTGTTTTTCAGACGAAGTGTTTCTTTTCGATCCGAACTTCAAAGTGTACTTCCATTCAATATCTGAAATTTAACTTTATGATTCATTTCATCTTCTACTCCAGCACCAATCTTCAATTTTGAAGGGAGGAAATAAATGGGTCGCCCCAATATCATAGCAAACAGCAAAATAGCACTGTTTCGCCTTGTTCTCATCGTTTTTTCTATTCTTTTCGCACAAAACTGAAAATAAATCAAAATATCAGATCATATGTCTGTGTCCCCATAACTATCTTTCCACATTATCTAGTGTGCAGCTGTTATTTAATTTTTTTAATCGTTTGTGTTCTTTTTCATTTTGTTGTAAAGGAAAGTAATGCAGCAAGATATATCTATATATATATATATTATAATAATACATATTTATTTAATCAAAATCTACATATTGTTTAAATTCTTTACAGATTGCATACCACGCACAACCTCACATGTTGTTTAACTTCTTTACAGATTGCTCCCCCCCCCCCTTACCCTACCTTTCCACTCCAAACTTTTATTTTTTTTATCATCCCGCCTAGCCCCATTTCAAAGCCTTAGTCTCTACTGATGTCTGGTAGTGTTTCAGTTTGTTCTGTTTGTTACTCTTTCCTATTAGCTCATGAGCTTTGTCCAATAAGAGAAAGGAAAGGCAGTGATGGGGACTGACATATAACGTGACACTTTAATTTCTTTTCAGTTTTGTGTAAAAATAATGGGAAAACATTATGAGAACAAGGGGAAACAGTGCTATTTTGCTGTTTGCTATGATCTTGGGGCGACCCATTTATTCCCTCCCTTCAAAATTGAAGATTGGTGCTGGGGGAGGGGATGAAATGAACCATAAGTTTAAATTCAGATTTTGAATGGAAGTACACTTTGTGAAGTTCGGATTGAAAACGAAACACTTCGTCTGAAAAACAATATATACCTAGGGGGAAAATAATCCTCAAATCAATCCCCAGGTGAGACGTCATATTAGTATAGCGTTAATGGTATATTTGGGTGGGGGAAGGGTTGTACTTTGCCTTGTTATAAGGAAGCCCATTTATCAACTTTAAACAAGTTTACTGTTCATTTTGTATCAAAGAAGCTTTTTTTTAGCATTTTAAACAGTTTGGGGGGAAAATGGTTGGGTCAGGAAGGAAGGGAGGGGGAGCTGACCAATCTACAAGTTAATGCTAGCTCACTTACCTAGAGTAAAAATAATAGTCAATTCAATCCCCAGGTTAGACGTCATAATAGTACAGCGTTAATGGTATATTTGGGTGAGGAGGGGATACTTCGTCTAGTTATAAGGAAACTCATTTACCAACTTTAAAAAGTTTACTATTCATTTTGTATCAAAGAGTTTTTTTTTAAAACATTTTGAACAGTTTTGAATTAAAAAAGAGTGGTTGTGCGGGGGAGGAAGGGGGGAGGGGGTGAACCTGACAAATCTATAAGCTCATGCTAGCTCACTTTAAACATATTCATGTTTGTTCACTACTTTTTAGACCATCACAAGCAAGAGAACTTAGTATTTAAATAAATAGAATCTAAAAAATGTCATTTTTTTCCTATACAGTTTTATTCAAAAATTCAAAAAAATATGATCCCATTGAGATCCCAATCTAAAAATTTGTACAAACATAGATGAAATACACAAAAATTTTTGAGAATTTTTTCAAAAAAATTCATTATATGTTTTTCGAGAAATTTAAATTTGAAATTTAAATTTCATTTTTTGAAAAAGAAAATTTTTATCAAATTAGTCATGTTGCATATCCGATTAAGCGGCAACTAACGTACTTTAAAATGCCATTTACCAAATCGTTCTATCTATATTTGGTGCCGAGTTATGGTCCCTTTTATGTACCCTTATCAATGGAAAAACGAGGGTTTTTCAAAAGTTCAAAGTCTCATAAATGAAAAAATAATAGAGATAAAAATCCAAAAATTGAAACTTTTGATTACCTCAAGGGGTACAATTGATGAGCCAAATGTGAAAGAAATACAAAAATGTAAGGTAAAAAACGTGGGATCACTTGACATGGAATGACCCTGAGGATTTTTAAAGACATAAGCGTTATTATAACATTTTCGACAGAAAATGTTCTTGCTCTAACCATCGTCTTTTTATAATGGAATTTTTCAGTGATTGATCGTTTCCTTGAAGTTTTTGACAATGCCATTATCATGTCAGTTACATTGTTTACAAATTTTTTTCACACTATAATGCACGCTTGATTTTAAATGACGTAATTCACTTGCATTTGTAAAATATAAAGTTTTAAAACTGTCCTTTGTTCTCTTTCCTTCTTTCTGTTTAAATTGGGTTGGTATTGGCTTGTTTTAAAATATAAAAACCAAGAACAAAAATTGAATTCATTTCTGTCAAAATGTTTCTACCGTAAAGAAATGCATTTTCGGGTATTTATTCTTTCTTCCTAAAAGTTTTAATTTTGGGAGCCACGAGGGATAAATTATTTCGCAGAGGTTGTCCAATGTCCATGTATCACTATGAGCAACTTGACGCTGGCCTCTCACGCCCAAAGGCGCGGGATCAAACCCGGCTCCAGTCGGTGGATTTTCACGATACAAGGAATCGACAGCGTTCATGTCGTATGGTTATTCGGCATGTAAAAGATCCCTCGAGTTCTCGTTTGACATGAGATATCTCTCAACAAAATTAAATTCCTAGTGCAGTTTCGCATCGAATAGTTCCTCCATTTAGAAGAGAAAATGGGCGTCAAAATTATCGTGGTAATGGCATTCCTTCGATAGTGGTGCCACATGAAATAATGATGCCGGTCTCGGGGAATGCACTAGGTCTGCAAAATGGTTCGCTGCTGAGCACAGTCCCATTGAAAAAAATAATTCATAATATCATAATGTTTGAAAATTAGCAAAATTTCGGTAATGTAGCAGTGGCGAGTTTTCAAAGATATTTTCTATGTAGCAGAATTTTCGTGTGAGGCAGTAGGGAAGAATTCGTTTTTTAACTTTATTTTTATATGATAAAGGAACAGTCATGAACATCACATGTGAAAAAAAAATTTGCAGTACGATAAGTACTAAAAAAGAAAAAAATAATAAGTTCAAGCGACGGTGACGTCATACGCCTGGTTGAATTTTTTTCTCCTTGACCGCTTGCGCCATTGGCGAGCCGAGGAGCTTGGAGTATCTGCAGGGATGAAGACAGGATTCAACAGCAGTAAATTACAACCCCACATGAGCGGAAAATTGACGGAAACTAAACCATGGGCCATGGCTCAACAAAATGGGCGTGAATGGAGAGTAGAAAAATTTCAACTCATCAGTGTAGAATAGACAGTAATCGAGCTGTTTCTGCTCGGTTACTGTCTCATTCTGCTCGGTTACTCTACACTCATGAGTCCAGAACAAGAACAAAACTGGATGTTTCTACATAGCATGACCGGGCTGTCGAAGCTCATCTTCCGGTACACCCTGGCAGGATTTCAGTGGAAAAGACGGACAACCAACGCCTAAAAAGATCAATGCTTACAAAAAATAAATCTCTACTAATAATAAAGCTGAAGGTTTGTCTTTCTGTCTGTTACGCGCGTAGCGCCAAAACCGTTTGGTCGATTTTCATGAAATTTGTCACAGAATTAGTTTGTAGCACGAGGTTATGCACCACGTAGCGATTTTTCGAAAATTCTATTTCGTTATTTTTCTATTCTAATTCTTAGCGAAAATTCGATAAAAGAGGGGAGAAATATTTCATGCACATTTTCAAGTCTTACGTCATTCGAAAGCTTGAAATTGTCTGCTAAAAATGATGTCAGTTTGAAGTTTCTAAAATTCAAGGCTTACCTTCAGCAAAGCAAGCCAAACGATTCTAAAATGGTTAAGCTCGAGGATTAAAATTTGTTTGAAAATAAAGATGAAATGAAATATTTTATCAACGGAAATCAACTTTTCATGTTGTTACCATGGTTACGTTTTTATTTCGTTTATTTGTTTCGTTCTTTTCCCCTTAATAATTTTAAAAACTGTGTCGAAGAGGGAATAATTCTTGCACCAAATGAGGTCAAAAAAGAGACAACATGATAGTAAACCATTCTAAATTTATCGTCTGCAAAACATATTTTGCTTCATTATTAATATTTTTTTCAACATAAATTGCAGAAAATGGCTTGAGTGAACGAATTTAGCTTTTAATTTATCATTTGCTGTCCTGGCATGTCCCTTTCAGAGTATGGCACTAGACTTGAGCGTAGTGATTAGACCACTACGCCAAATCACTCAAATTCATGGACGGAATCAAACCTTTTTTACCCTACCGTTGTTCTCGTCCTGCTTCACCTACCCACATCCTAGATTGTATTTGCGCCCCTGCGGAGATGCTAAGGAGTGAGGGGGAGTGTGGATTTGTAGAGCTGCTTCAGCTCAGCGACATGGTCTCATTATGGACCTGGTCTAGATGCTCTGGACCGGTTCATACCACTTCTGGCCTATTCAGACGTTTCGCATAGACTGTCACTATGAATGAAGCGATAAGGAACTTAACAATGAACAATAGATATCCGGCAAGCTGAGTTGCCCTGAGTTGACAGCTGATGTCTTCCCCTCTTACTCAGAAGGGGTTAGGGATTTTTCTAGGGACTTTTCTTCTACCGTTGTTGTAGAACGAGTTCTCTTTCGATCTGGCGAAACTTTTAACGAAGGGTAACGCCATATCAAATAAAGCAAAAAAAAAAAAATCACGACCAGATTTTTAGGTGTAGTCCAGTTTGCCATGTTGATAAAACCCTAATCCCATTGTGTCGATCACTGAATGCATCCCCCGTGGAGTGTTCAAAATTCGGAAAGCAAGACCAGTTGTCCGCCATTTTTGACCACCATCGTAGAAAAAATTATTGCTTTACGCCAAGTAAGCGATAAAAGACATTTGATGGAACGACGCCAAAACAACGTGCTGTTACAGGTGGGGCGCTCTTTCTGGAACGAGACTAATAAAAAGTTATAACTACGATAAGTAGGAAAGCAAACAGTTTGAACTTCCGCTGAATATTGGAAAAAATAATATGAATATTTCTAATTATAATGGTGCTAAGTTCTTATGTTTTGCATATTGTTCACTTTAAACACATGAAATTCATTACAATAAAATTCAATATCACGTGCCGCCGATAATTCGTTTGAACTTTTGTAATCAAAAAAAAAAAAAAGTACAGTGTGTTTTAAAGCTCATGTCATTAAGCGCAAAGAAGTATTTGACTTATCAGGCATTATGTCCCCCCCCCCCTCCTATTCATTGTATTACAGTACTGAGAGACTTTCGCTGTTTAAAAAATCAAACTTGTATTCTCTCAATGGTACCTACATTGTACAAGTCGTAAGTGAAAAAAAAAAGCTACAGTATATTCTTTTTTGAAGAATGTTAAGTATTCAAGCTGTACAGAAACTAAGTTTAAAAAAGCAACCGGCCAGGGAGAGGGGAACATAATTCACAAAATAGTGTTAATAATGCAATTCTTGTAAGTACACCTCCCCCCCCCCCACCCATATTCTTGACATGATTTCCGTGGATTTATAGATGAGCATTAAGACAATGGAAATAAATGAAGTGTTAACTGCGCGTATGAAGGCATAATTTCGGTAAAACAAAGAATATATTTTTGTACAGGAAATAAGCATTGAATTGCTTATATTGAGGACCCGATTAAGTTAAAGCGATGCCCAGGTTATGTTGAAAATTCGTATTTTCCCTCAAAAGACAATCCCCCCTCCCCACCAATTAATATAGATGCGATACATAAACAAATATTCATTTATAGATTGTACACTAATAATCCGAATACATATTGATGCTGCCCCATCTCTTTGTATCCTCTCACAAGTAGCTGTATTTAAACTTTGTTTTTACAATTTAGGAAAAAAAATCTAGTACTAAATATTTATAATAAATTGGATATTACAACCTTGTAAAGCATTCAGTCAGGCAATTATAATAAAAACAAAAAAAGAAAAAAGAAGAAGAAAGCTGAACCTTTGAGTAAATGCAGAATCCTGTAGAGTAGTTTTTGAGCTATTGATAAAATAAATTATAATTAAAACTTCCTGATTAAAGATTTTAGATTTCAAATTTAGTATTAGGCAACAATTTTTAGAAGTATTTCCAAAATCGGGAGAAGTTTAATACAAAAAGAAGTATTAATAAAATTGTATAGAAAATATAATAATGAAATAGTAAATAGCGCGGCATAAGTCGAAAAATAAAACATTTGCATAATATTTAAACATTGTTGAATGAATGTTTTTAACCAACAACAAAATTAACATTGTTTTATTTTGTTCCCCTTAAAATACGGTGCTAAATTTCAAATCTAGGGAGCAGTGCTTTAATTTTCACTGTTAATTGGATATTAGCATTAAAGTATTAAAATTTTAAATAAACTTCAGTCAGAACAGCGTTTTTATTGCTGTCATTATAATAGAGTTGTTTAAAAAGAAACAAAGGAAAAAAAAAGAACTGAAAGTAAGGAAGCTTATTTTCCTACGTATTAAAGAGGCCACGTGCTACGTGTAATCAAGATTTTTTTTTAGGTTGATTACTCATTATTTAGAAAAAATGCCTTCGTGCTTCACTTTGAAAGGCTGTGCACTAATTCTTATTTTAAAATTGATTAAAAATGTAGTAAACTAAAAGCAGATGCTTATAGATTGCTTCGGATTGCACATAACGACTAAAATGACGCGCACATATTTACCACAAACAAACGACCGTCGAAATCTTGGGCGAACAGGGAACCGCATTCTTAAAACAATGAACAGTTTCAACTTTTTTATATTTTTTTATAAGTTTTTCTTGGATTCCCCCCCCCCGTACTTGCTGTTATTTTAGTCTTGATTGCACGTAGCACGTGGCAAAATATGCCACGCGTTACGTGTAATCCAGATTTTTTTTTTTGATGAGACGAGCACAGTATTGGAAAAATACCTTCGTATTTCGGTACGAAAGGTTGTGTTATGTTTTTTTTTTTAGAACTTTATTTAAATTGTGGTAAAATTAAAGCAGATGCTAAGAGATAGCTTTAGATTGCTCACAACACACTAAAATTGCGTAAGCTTATTTATTACTTGCAAACGAACAAACTCATGTAAAACGACCTAAAATACTATACATTTAACATCTTCGAACTAAATGTATATGAATTAAAGTATGTAAATTAAATAAAAAATTTAAATTTTGCATCTTTGGCTTTGAAAAAAATAGCAATATCAAATCAAATTAAAGCTTACTGTATAGAGTCAGATTGAAGCTGTTCATCAGGAGCTGAATTACATTTGTTTTTTTTTTCCTCTGAAAATTTCAGAACGCTACTTTTTCCGAAAATTTAAAATTCGAGAATTTCTAGTTGTTCTCTAGACTGGAAGTTTGTTTCTAAATGTTTGTACGTATCTAGCGATTTTCTCGACAAGATTGGCGGTTAGTATGTCTATTCTTAGAGTGAAAGTTGAAATTTCATTTTTAATATTTTCAATCATGCATTATGTCTAGAATGTGTCTTAAGGGTTTTTTTTTTTTTTTTTCAATACTCATTACGCCTTTCCAAAGCTTAAATTTTTACTTAATACGATATAAAAAAAACCAATTTTGACAATTCATTTGTTCAAAAAAAAATTTGTAAAGGTCTTTTTTTAGTAAAAAGTCACTTTTTCCTACAAAAACCAAAAGTTTCCTGAAAACTTTTAGTGCTCACTTCTTCACACTAAAAAAAAGAAAAAAAAAATGTGTTTATCTCTTCGTTACATACCGCAAAAGTATATGACCCTCCAAAATTGGAAACAATCATATAAAAACATGATTTACAGTTAAATGATTCACATCCTCCTTCCCCAAAAAACGTGATTTTTGACACATAACTTTAGTACATCATTGTTTAAAACCCACATATTGCATTTACACTAGCTTTTAGACCTTTTTATCACAGCAATATAACCATTTACCATATTTGCCAAGTTTCAAATGTTTTTAGTAATATTTTTCCTCACAACTGTTTGCGTAAATGAAAACTTCGAAAACGTGTTTTGCGACATTTAGATAGTCCCAATTTTCCCCCCAAGTTCCCCTTTCTAAACTTGGAAAAAAAAATTTAATCAATGAATTATTTAGAAAACTAAGAAAGACAAAATAAATTTCTTTAAAGGTAGTGCATTTGCATTCATTAAATGTCTTCTAGTTTTCTAAGTAATTCATTGATTAAATTTTTTTTCCAAGTTTAGAAAGAATAATATTGGGACTATCTAAATGCCTCAAAACAGATTTTTTTTTTTTTATTTAGGGTGGTCGCCTAACCTGTCTTAAACACAAAAATACTTAATTTCTAGATTTCTTGTTTAATTCTTGAATGCGGAAAACCAATTCCAAAAACCCGAGGATAAAATTAAAAAAAAATAGAGAGAGATTGGTCGAAGGCAAAAAACAATAAAAGTAAAACAAATTATTGCAAATTTAATCAACAATAGTAATAAATTAAAAATATATTTATTATAAAAAGACGAAAAAAAAATGTTGATCAACAAAATAAGCACTGTATTTAGACACGCGAATAAAGTAGACGGTAATATTAAACTCCAGAGTTAATTTTACTGCCTATGACGCAATGGATCACGTGGTCGCTAAATGCGACTCATACAAACAATAAAGAGAGAAATGTGAAGCCAAAGCGAAGTCAGAAACCAACCTTTGATTACTAAAGAAAATTCATATTTCCTCCAGATTTTTTGAAAATTGGTCACTTTATTGATTACACGCATTACTGATTAAAACTATTTCAAGTTGGAGAAATAAATACATTTTTTCAAAAACAAGATCCCCCCCCCCCCCGAAAAAAAAGAAAGGAAAAAGGACCAATTTTCCTTTTATTTCCCAATGTCAATATAAAATTAATTTACAGAGAAAATATAATCAGGCCATCGAAAAATAATATGCTAATGTTATTGTAAAATCGCATACAAAAAGTCGCGCAGGTTATCATAAATCGGGATCCGTTATTATTCTTTCGGAATGAAATCAAATAAAGAAACAATTTCCAATTTATCAGCAAAAAATATAATTGACGAGTGTAATTGAACCAAAAAGCAAGTAATATCATTTATCTCGCGTTATCTTTTATCACAGGTCTTTCTTTTAGGCATAAAAATCAAAATAAATAAGTGCAATACGATTTTAATACACTTTAATTATTGTTTCATGAAGCTCTCCTTTTGTTTTGGAATGATTTTGAGATATATTTGCGAACATTGTAGGGGAAAAAAAGTTAGATTTCTTAAACTTGCTATACTGTTACCCAATTGTAACCGTTTTTAAGTCGTGAAAAATTTTATCTCAACTTATGAAACTGACATTGTACAGAAATATTTTTAAAAGTTTTTTATTTTTATCGTTTTAACAATTTTAGCCCATATGTTTCGCCATTTAATAATTGCTCTCGGATTTTCTAACAATCATGCTTCAGTAGAAACAATTATTCTGCTTTGCAGTTTTTTTCCTTTCGTTTTTCTTAGAAACAATCATTTTTTTAAAAAAATTATGAAAAGAAAAAATGCTGTATTACAATTGTGATTGCGAACTCTTTTTTATTATTAATATAAAAGGCAAAACAAACGGTTTGCTCTTTATTTTTACTTTCAAATAGCAAGAAAATAATAGTAATTTTTCACCCCACAATTCTGATGAAATGCAGCAGATCGAAAGGGTAACCCTGATGGATGCAAGTTAAGTCGCCAGATCTCGCCAACTTAACTTTTTTCCACATTCAACTATTCACACAAAGAAAGAAAGACTCAGTTTTCTAAACCTCCCTTCGCCTACCCCATTCCCCCCTACGGCGAGGACAACAATAGGGGCAGTTGCTAATCCCCTAATGTTCCAGGGGGACTGTGGCTACCTGGATATCACCGATTTTTACGAATTTTGGCGCTCTTTGGCATCTCAAATGTGTACATTATTATTTATTTTTTAATTTATAACTTTCAGGATTGTTCAGTATTCATTTTTTGAATTTCAGTAAAAAGCCCTTTTTTAACCTTACTGGCAGACTTAAAATCATAACTTAAGTTCTGTGGGAGCTACCGACTTTTTTAATTACTCATTTTAAAGAGAATTATATGCACAATTTTAATGCAATTTCAATACTTTTTGAAAAAATTTCTTTTATATGCAAATTTTTTTATTTTTGAAATAGGACGTTTTAAAATTGTGTAAAAGTAGATAGGATTTAAAATAAATTTAATGAATATATTTGAAAATTATCTGAGTGGGACTATGAGGAGACCTATACAGGGTGTCCACTAGGGTGGAGCGAAAAAAACAAAGTTTTTATTTTCGAATCGTAATAGTGCGGAAAAGTTGCGATTGGTGAAGAGTTACAAAACAAAACAAAAATTTTTGAAATCGGATAATATCTTCCGTTCCCGCAACGAGCCTGAAATTTTGAAAAAATGAAAATTTTCATGTGTTTTTAGCGATTTTTAAAATTTTTGTTTTAATGTTTTATTTTAATACTCTTGGACAGAAAAGTTACGTTTGGTGAAGCCTTCTGAAATTTTGAAAAATATATTGAAATCGAATAATACCTTCTGATCCAGGAACAAGCCAGAAAAACCAAAAAATTATAAAACTTCAGCTTTTTTTGGGGTGATGAAAAAAAATAAAAAAAATGTTCTCATATTTTTTTTTTCTTTTTTACCCGGTATCATTGCGTAAAACCTTTTAAAAAGCACTGTATTACTCTTAAACATTAATTTTTTTCTTGATTTTTCAGGTATCTTCTAAACATGCAAAACTACCATTTTTTACAACAATGAAACATTTTCAAATAATCGAAAGTTATAAAATATTTTCCAAAATTTCTACAATCCAGTACAAAAATCTACTAAATAAAACACCCACTCCAAAAAAAGGCTAATTTTAATCACTAAACTATAAACAATTTTAATACCTAACTAATTATATAGTTTCTTAATCCCCTTTTGTAGTCTGTGCCTTCTATAATTATGTTACCTAACTTAACTGACTACCCACAGAATCCTTTAACATTAATTTAATTAGAAACTTATTTTAAAATTAAAACTTCTTTAAAATTAAACCTAGTTAGGTTAGGTAGTGTGTAGAATGAGACTGCAAAATGCAATTAAATATTCAGAAACTAACATATAATGAGGTAGGTATTAAAATAGTTTATCGTTTAGGGATAAAAAATATTGTTCATCTTATGAGTGAGTGTTTTGTTCAATGGATTTTTGTACTGAAAAAGTTAAACAAATTTAATAATTAGGTATGGGTATGAAGTTGTATGTAAATATTATGTATTATTTTTTTCTGTTTAGCTCCCAGTTGTTTTTAATGGCGGTTTTGTTTTTAATACGCTTTTACTAGTTTCACATGTGGGTTTGTCAGTATGTATGTAAGTCTAAATAAAAGATAAAATTCACGTTCTTTAAAAATATAAAAGTGATATATCTAATACTATTGTTAATACTAAAGGCTAAACTATATTATTACATGTTAATGTTATTGAATGCTTTTATTAGTACTAAAGACTAAACTATATTACATGTTGATGTATTATAAGGTGCATGTAAACTTATAATAGAAAATGGTTCAAAGCTTTATAGTTTGATTAACTCTAAAAGCGTATTTTTTAGTTTTTTAAACTTAAATTTAATTATTTATTTTAAAATAATTTTGTGTATGAAAAATTAGAAATCAACAAAATCTAAAATTTGTTTTGTCTTCTACAATAATACATTCCTTATACTTATGGCTTTCATATGAAATGTGTTCCAAAATCATCACCGAGATGCTTATAGTAACCTTTTAAGCACAAGTTTCTCTGCAATCGTGTTTCAAATGTTCAATTGTCATGATAACATGTTTTAACATTTTTTGCATAAGGCTAATAGGGGTGTGTGGCGCAGTAGTGTCTTCTCCTTGTCAAATGCTTTCCAATCCTTAATTTTTGTTACACCTTGCCCCACTTTGCCTTAAACTGTGTTACTGTAGGCACCAAGATAACCTTAAAGCAAACTAAAAGCAACTAAAAAGCAAAAAATAATAGATAACATTTACATAAAAATTTTTACCCATACCTAATTATTAAATTTGTTTAACTTTTTCAGTACAAAAATCCATTGAACAAAATACTCACTCATAAGATGAACAATATTTTTTTATCCCTAAACGATAAACTATTTTAATACCTACCTCATTATAATGTTAGTTTCTGAATATTTAATTGCATTTTGCAGTCTCATTCTATACACTACCTAACCTAACTAGGTTTAATTTTAAAGAAGTTTTAATTTTAAAATAAGTTTCTAATTAAATTAATGTTAAAGGATTCTGTGGGTAGTCAGTTAAGTTAGGTAACATAATTATAGAAGGCACAGACTACAAAAGGGGATTAAGAAACTGTATATAATTAGTTAGGTATTAAAATTGTTTATAGTTTAGTGATTAAAATTAGCGTTTATTTTAGGAGTGGGTGTTTTATTTAGTGGATTTTTGTACTGGATTGCAGAAATTTTGGAAAATATTTTATAACTTTCGATTATTTGAAAATGTTTCATTGTTGTAAAAAATGATAGTTTTGCATGTTTAGAAGATACCTGAAAAATCAAGAAAAAAATTAATGCTTAAGAGTAATATAGTGCTTTTTAAAAGGCTTTACGCTATGGTACCGGGTAAATAAGAAAAAAAATGAGAACATATTTTTTTTCATCACCCCAAAAAAAGCTGAAATTTTATAATTTTTTGGTTTTTCTGGCTTGTTCCTGGATCAGAAGGTATTATTCGATTTCAATATATTTTTCAAAATTTCAGAAGGCTTCACCAAACGTAACTTTTCCGTCCAAGAGTATTAAAATAAAACATTAAAACAAAAATTTTAAAAAATCGCTAAAAACACATGAAAATTTTCATTTTTTCAAAATTTCAGGCTCGTTGCGGGAACGGAAGATATTATCCGATTTCAAAAATTTTTGTTTTGTTTTGTAACTCTTCACCAATTGCAACTTTTCCGCACTATTACGACTCGAAAATAAAAACTTTGTTTTTTTCGCTCCACCCTAATGGACAATCACCACTGCTTTTATCCCATGGCTTTTGAAAAAATGAAACAGCCTGTTATCTAGTGAAGCCTTGCTTTAACATTTCAAAAACTAACAATTTAACGTTGCCAAATACCATAAAATTTAAACTCGCGCTGATATGATTAAATATGAAATCCAATTGTTATAACAAAACGTGGTCGCCACGGAAACAGTAACAATTGATAATAATCATAGGTCCATACCACTTCTGGCCTATTCAGACGTTTCGCATAGACTGTCACTATGAATGAAGCGATAAGGAACTTAACAATGAACAATAGATATCCGGCAAGCTGAGTTGCCTGAGTTGACAGTGATGTCCTCCCTCTTACTCAGAAGGGTTAGGGATTTTTCTAGGACTTTTCTTCTACCGTTGTTGTAGAACGAGTTCTCTTTCGATCTGGCGAAACTTTCAACGAAGGGTAACGCCATATCAATAAAGCAAAAAAAAAAAAAAAAAATCACGACAGATTTTTCGAATTTGGCGCTCTTTGCATCTCAAATGTGTACATTATTATTTATTTTTTATTTATAACTTTCAGGATTGTTCAGTATTCATTTTTGAATTTCAGTAAAAAGCCCTTTTTACCTTACTGCAGACTTGAAATCATCATGACTTAGGACTGGGGGGCTATATTAAAATTCTAAATTTCGTAACTCTTTCAAAATTTCATATTTTTGAAAAAATTTGATATATGACAAAATTCTTTCGTAATTTTGAGATAGTGACTTTTCCTAAATTTGAAACTATATAGGATTTAATACATCTAATGATTAATGAAATTATCTGAGTGGTCACGATAGGAGGAGACCCTATATACTTTACGTAAAGTAAATGCTGATCATGGGGAAGACGTTTTAGAAGTAAAATGCGTTAAAAATCTCATAAGTATTTCAAAACTTCTCCAAAACGGTAAACATTTTTAATTGAAACATTTTCGAGATAGTGTTTTGTAAAAAAAAAGATTCTTTTTCGAAACATAGTTAAATTACATATCAAATTAAACTCAATTCGATTCTCTTTAAAATGAACTTACTTGAGAACTCCAAGAGCTCTCGTAAAATTGGAGTTTAATACATTACGGTAAAAGCAAAAATAAGAGAAATGTTTTCATTTTTTCAAAAAATTGAAAAGAGTATCTGAAAATTTTTTGCGTTTTATATTTTAAAAGTTTGCAAAGATTATTTTCATCTCAAAAAGTATTTAACTTCTTGCAGTTCTATTTAACATGATTTATTATACAACTCTGTAGCTTCCATAAAACTTGAGTTACTATTGAACAAGTAAAAAATGCCTTTTTAACGAATTATTTCATTTTTTTTAACATCGATAATATTTAACTGTCGATGTGTAGCTTTCTGAAAGTATTTTCCAGCGCTAATGGGGCGCAGTCGCTATCCAGCGCTGATGCGCTGGATAGCGACTGCGTTAAAATTTTAAGGTAACCGGTTAGAACAGTTTTATAAATATTTGGAAAGTAAGCTTGTTATCTTTTCGAAAATAATATTGAAATTTGCAGTGGACTTTTTGCAATACTTTACACAAGAACGTAGCCAAGGGAAGGGTCCAAAGGGTCTGGTGTTTTGGAAACTAATAATATTCATATTTTGTACTTCTCCCTCCCCTGCCTCCATTATAATATTTTATGTAACAAAAAGTTGTAATGAGGTTCCTTAAGAATGTTTTTAAACAGCCCTCAAAGCTCAAAGGCAATTAAACAACTTTAAAGTACGGAAATATTACGCGCTAACTCCGAATAGGGCAGTAAAACATCTTTTTTGACATGTTAAATGAAACTTTCCCAAAATGATTTACTATAATGCATAACGTTACTTAGATGAAGCATTGTCATAAAAATTAAAATGAGGTTATTGAAAAAAAAAGTCACTTTTTCCTATCAAAGAAGAATTAACAAAGGAATTGTGATATTATGTATCCTTGCATTCGAAACTCATGATTTTTATATATTCGTTTCAATTGATCGCCGACTGAACTATTAGTCAGATAGCAAACCAGAGTATTTTTGTTGAAATATGCTTTTTCGTGTGTGTGCTTTTATTAACAATTAACTAGTTTTAAAGGTTTACTTATGTTCTGCAAAATTAATTGAAAAAGTACTCCCCCCCCCAAAAAAAAACCCCAAGCGCTTCTTCTCTTGTACGTTTCGACTGTGGTGAAATCCCGAATATCAATTTTTAAATATTCGGACTAATTTTTCAGAATAATGGGAAACTGTTTTGTAACTGACTTGCTGTTCTCAAAGTAAGTTTCCGATGAAAAAGGACAAAGAAAAATTCTTCAACGCGAAATTTCAAAGTAAATAAAGCACCAGATACATCTGGCGGGGGGGGGGGGAGAGAGAAAAACCATTCTGTCACTTGCGCAAGCGAAATGATTACAATGTGCCGGAATGACGGTTGCCTTAAAATTTCGTGTTCTTTCTACGACATGAACACATGAAGCAAATGTTGGTTAAAAAAAAAATATTAAATATGAATAATCAACCGGGGACAGTGAGTGAGTGTTGTCCATAGAATGTTTTCACACCACGATCGACTTACCGGTAATCTTTACGAACGCTTCTGGTTAGCAACCGGTCAGACTTTTCGAACACAACTTTTTCATCTGCCTCAGATTTAATTCAGAAGCAAAGTGAACGGAATTAAGGGACAGAGTGAAATTTGAAATTTGTTTACTTCCTACATCCTCGCTTCGTTTTATAATTTTTCATTGCCGTTAAACAGCATTATTACCTCGTAACTCACAAAGATTTTGTTATAACTGCTTAAGAATAATAAATTAAAAATTAGTGTCAGTGCAGTTGATACATTCATCTTGAGGGTGAATTGAGACGATGTTTTTTTTTTTTTTTTGAAATTCGCCTTGAGTACAAGTAAAACAAAAGTTAAGTACTTTAGAATATACGGATTGTTTTCCATTAGGGGAGAAAAAAAAAATTGCAAATGGCCTTTCAAAAGTTTAAAAGGGATTGCTTTTCTTTTCAATGACAGTTTTAAGTACTTTTATTTTCGATCACATTTTAATTCTGTGAATTTTTTATATTTGAAGATAACTTTTGGAATGGTTCGCACTACTTGTCCCTAGATAAACAGGCACCTTACTTGCGTACTCAAGCTGCAATATTATCTAGTTTGCTTCTTCCAATCGAAATGCATATTTTTAAGCTCTCTCAGCATAAAATGATACTCAATTTTTCTAGTTGAATTATTGAATAAAAATTCCTTAGAGTGTGTGTACAGTACTATAAATAATGTAGCATTATGATGACGTACTTCTTTTTCCCAATTGGAATTTTCTTGGTTATTTAGAAAATCTGAACTACCTATTATACCAAGTAGTATAGATTTTAAACATTCCACTGAAAACTATTTTTGTGAGCATAATTTAAGCTGTGGTTTAGAACCAGATAAAAAAAAAATGCATCTTCACTTCCTTAAGTTTTTTTTTTTTTTTTTTATTCCAATATGAAAGAAAAGTCATCTGGCGGGTGATGGTGTTCTTCACATATTTTTTCTATCGTATCGTTCACGTTCTTCGTCGTTATTTTTCCTCGACATTTATTATCGAAGGAACATTTCCAAAATGTTTTATTTTTGCTTTTCGTATTAACTCTGTAAACATAATTATTGCAAATCAGAAGTTTGCCTCCTCTGGACGAATTAATAAATTTATATGAATTCATCTTTGACCATATGGGAAGGAGCTACACTTTGCAAAAGCAAAAAAAGCCACGTGGGTGAATGAAAATAAGTGTCGCGTAGGGAAAAGAGAACCAGATGGGGGAAAACTTCCGAGAAAATATCCCTGCATTTATCCCTAGGTTGACCACCCCTCGGTTTGATTGACACCTGACCCAACCCAATGGGAGGTACCCACTCATCAAAATCTCTATGCCAGATGTCCTACAGGCCAAATGGGTTAGACACCTCTGGACCAGGGGGGCATGCAACAACATAAAACTGTTTAAAATTACGCCACTCCGAATCAAATCGGGCGGACATGATTTCTTGTCTTCCCTGGGATTCCTCACTGATAACAATTGTGAAATGTTGGAATTGAACGCTGGTCACGTGCTTTACTTTCAGTGGAAACCATCACCAACAACCAAGCAATTATGACTAATAACAAAAATTGAAGCAAAAAAGCCTATGTAGGGGATATACAGTCGACGCTCTTTGTAATGTGTGGTCGTCACAACGACTACACATTATAAAGACTAACCCCATTATGACGACCAGTGGGAAAACATTATCTTTATAAACTACCCCTATTACCATATTTTACTTCTTATAGCGACCACTCGTTACAAGGACCGTTCTCTATGGGACAAAGATGACCGTTATATTGAGCGTTGACTGTATTTTAAAAATGGAAATAAATACATTTATGGATATTATGGATTTATTTTGAAACTTGAATTCTCAAAACTGTGCAAGATCGACTAATTTCTCAACACATGAAAAAACAAATTCTAGGGGAAGGGGGGGGGGAGGAGAATAATTCATTTAATGATGCTGATGATCTTTCTCCATTTCTGGCAATTTTATGCACCAAACAATGACAACTCAACAACAGCGAAGGGTTAGGTAATGACTTACGCCCATCATTTTAGGGTGAGGTGAAGAGGTCAAATGCGACCCCCCCCCCCCAGCAGCATTGAAAAGTTGGTTTCCCACATAAGTGAAAGTCGTTTTTAAAGTCAATCGATAAAATTTGCATCAAGCATACACCCTTTGCCCCCCCCCCCCTCCCACTAGAAAATTCAAAATAATGGGCCTGATGTTTCTACTCAAGAATGAGCTGAATAAAACATTTGAAGGGTCAGGGGGAAAAACCACGGTAGTCATTTGATTCATTTTGAGAAAAACGAAATTTAAACTTTACGAACTCATAAACTTCCCTAGTATACTTGTTCTAAAATGACAATAATACAAGGGCTACAGTGTTTTTTCACAAATATTGCATGTACTAAACGAAATTACACTTATTTTTCTAACAGGTGGTAGCATCAATTTAAATTCAACAAAAAGTGGACTACCGTGGTTTTTTTCCCTGACCCTTCATTTTTTTATAATGGGGGATGCACTGATCTATTCTCATTTTTATCATGCATCAAAAAATGAGTGAAACTTTGCTTTCAATATTTTCTCTCACAATTTGATTCAATAGTTGAAACATTATGATTGTCAGAGCTAATTTCTGGTGCTAAAATTTAAAAGCAACAATTTGGTTTTCATTATGTGCAACACGTTTGTGCATTCTACATTTATTTGTGGATATACTATGTGTGTACATTTTAATGTTATACACCCAGTAGGAAAATTTCTTATGTATATTTTCTACTTATTTTCAATTAAGATTTCTTTAACCCATTAATGACTGACATTTTTTTTCACAAAGATATTTTATATACTGGTTACAAACAGTGTTTAATGAACAGGAAAAATAATGAAAAAAATATTATGTAAAAAATAATTGTTTTATTAAGGAAAGAAAAATCGTCCTTTAAAAGTTACGATAAACCCCAGAGGGTACATACTTTTTTACTAAAATTTTTTTCTGCTTAAGATATAATATTTAAATAGACATTTTATAAGAATATATAAAATCAGCAATTAACATAAACTGGGAAGCTGGGAATAACTTTGAAAACTCAGCTTTTTTTCTTGAGATTGTGAACGATGTAATTTTTGGTAAAGATGATATTAAAACTGCTATAGAACACACTTTACAATGGTTATGTGCTGCAATCTGTTAATAACGAATTGAAACAACACCAAGGTACTGATTGAACACTATTATTTGCTTGAAATGTTCATTTTGGGGAAATTCAGACCCTTTTTTGGACCGTCCCTAAAAAGCGACGCTAGGCATTAATGGGTTAAATTTTCCATTTGCTTGTAAAGCTAACTTCTGTATTTCCATCATATTGCGGAAACATGTTACTGAAAAGTTTATTTTGATAAATAGCAAAACAAAAATTCTGTTCAAAATAAGAGGGAGCAAAATTTTTACAAAGTCATTTGTCTCAATCTGGTTTCAGCAGAATGAAAAGAAAACAGAAGAAGAATCATAGAACATCACTTTTCATTTAGAATAAATTGAAAGCTTAAACAGAATTCAAGCTATTCACACAAAGAATGAAAAATGCTTCGTAATTATATGATCAATTTATTCAAACAATTTTTACACCGGAAATGTTACAGAATTTCTTGTTCTGACGAACAAGACAGAAAAATGAATACAGTCTTCAAAAATTAGTTGAATGATTTTAAATGCTAAAGAACAATAAAATGACAAAAAAATCACAGTCAAGTATAAGTTATAAACACTAAATTTATAAATCGAAAATTTAAAAACACTATTATTTGCTAAAAATAATACATAACTTGTCATAACATTTGGCTATTAGAATCACAGGCTGTAGATTAAAACCATTAAATTCTGTCACAATTTTTATTCACAATACCTCCGGAAAATATATACAGGTGAAAATCTAAATATAATACCTTTCAGAAAATTTTAAAATGATTTTTTAGATTCTTTCTTTCATTGACTCTTAACTGATAGAATATTTAAGCGAAGTATACTTCAGTTTTTGTGATATTCCCTTTACATTTACACATATAGCATGAAAAAATGCTGTGAAAGTTAGAAATAAATGTTTTGATAAAACTTTCTTTTAGTAGTTAACAAATAAATTTAGAAACAATTTCAAGATTTTTTTTTCAAATAATTTATCAAAACATGGCACAAAAAGATCGTTCATAGAAGAGTAAAAACTATAAGTTAAATCTTGGTACATCTGGCTTGAGCTTTCTCACATGCAATAATTACTTTCTACACATTCCTTTATTTTTATAGTATTTAAAAGTTAAAAAATTCATAACTTAACCAGACAAATTAAGAAAAATATTTTTTGAAAAGGGTGGAAATCCAACCCATTAATTTTCTTAAAAGTATTAAAAGAACTTGTATGTTAGTTTTAAATTAGTTGTTAAATTTTAATGTAAACTGATCTTGTCATTTTAAAAGAGGAAAAGAAGAAAGTAAAGATATAAATAATTTTAAGACTCTAAAATTAATTTCACAAATATGGAAAAGGGAATCAGAAAAGCTAATGTAAATTCCAAACCAACCCTCTTCAACAAGTACTGTTAGATGCTAGCAATTATTTAGACTGGCAAATCTTCGTGACACATTGAATAAGATCATGAACAGTTTGCATGAAATAAAAAGATGCTGCTATGGCCGCTTATAGAGTACCAGCGGAGGTTAAGGTATGAAACTTGCTGCAATTGATCTGAGACAGTGAAAGCCAAACACAAGAAACAATAAAATATCTCAGCAATTAAAATGAAAATTTATATTTTTTTAACAAGTTAAAAAAAAATTTAAAAGCCTAAAACGACAGAGTACACAAACAATTTGATAACTAAACTCATAACAATTTCTGGATAATTGGCGGATTTACAATGCCGCAAGTGATGTAATTGCAAGGGGTCCTGATGAAGAGAATGCATTGCAAAGGGCCCCCAAACCTGTAAATCCGCCACTGCAAGATAACACTTCATTTGAATTTCCACTTAACAAATCAATACTTTAAATGTTCTAAGATTAATCTCTCCATATCATTCAAGATCAGTATGACTTTCATTAATTGATTTGGCTGTACTTATAATAGATAGTCAATAAAATTTCAGAAACTTAATTCACACACTGCTAATACATTTCAGCAGAAGTACATTTTTTGATTGAACAAACTTATTAAAATAATTCCATTTCAACTTTCAACACACATACACAAACAAAAACAAAAATAAATAAAAAAATTGCTCTGAAAATAAATATATTAGATTTTTTCCCGTGAAAAAATTGCTTTAGGAATACTTCAGTTTTCATTGTCAGTAGTGTGAAAAAGAAAAAAGTGGTAGTACTGTTAAGGAACAATCTACTACAAGTGAATGTTTGCTGAAATCTAAGTATATTTAAAGAATAAACACTTAGGTATACAACAATGCGTATTAAAATCATTTTACATATTTTACCATATAGATATTTTTATGTGTCAAATTTCAGACAAAATTGAATGATGCTCAGCAGTGGGAGAAAACCCATGATGAGATCAATGAGAGGGCTCATGCTTTTTTTATATCATAGACTGCTGGCAGTAATTTTGCTTTACAAACACAAGTTAATTGACAATGAAATAGTTCTTTTACGTGGAATTTTTTAAAGAGGAATTTCTAAAGTGATAACTCACATGGTTCAAATTGAGTACATACTACTTACAGATATAACTTGTTTTGTACAACAAAATGAATCGCAATATTAGTAGGAGAAAATTATTTTCTTTACAGAAAAGTTATTTCAAATAATTGACCTAAACAAAGTAACCACTAAAATTTCACCACCTTTTTATGAAGCAAAATCTATTGGTTAATTTCAAAATTAGTTTTTAAATAAGGAATCAATGAAACTAAAACAAGATTCACAGAGACAAAATAATAGTCCAGTCAAACTCAGCTATAATGAACCCTCAGCAAACCAACTTGATAGATTACTATTATCACAGGCTTGCTGCACCTGATTTCTCAAAAAAAAAAAAAAAATAATAATAATAAATAAATAAATAAAAGTTCAATTCACCATGATAATTCTATAATGAACAAAACTATAGGATCTTTCCATTAGTAATTAGGGCAATAAAATATTAGTCCTAACTATATTGTATAAAATAATAAGCAAATATATGCCTTTTTATGTGAAGAGATGATAGGATTCCTCCAATTACAGTTAATTCTCTATTTAACGACTTTCAAGGAATCACAGAAAATTGTCTTTAACTAGAAAATGTCCTGATACAGAATTTTTCTAAAACTACATTGAGTTGTCAAGGCCCATGGAAAGTCGTTTTTAAACAGAGCAAGTCGTTAGATAAAGCATCGTTAAACAGAGAACCAACTGTAGTGGCTACAGCAGAATTAGAAAGAGAAAATTAATTGAAAATTGAGGATTGGTTCTCTGCACTGTATCTAATTTTTAAATAAAGTAAAACTTTTTCTCCTAAGAAAAAGCTTCTCCCTTGCCTACGCTAGCCATGGTTACTGCAGAAATCACAGGATTATCAGCCATAAAATAAATTAGAAAAAATATTTGAATGATCATGAATACCTTTGACAATAAGGAGTTGAAAGGTGAAGGGGGTTTAAAAAGGAGTGGGTTCCTCCTTCGAGGAAACAGCAGTGTTATTAAAGAAACAAAAGGTGAGAAATGAGGTTTAAACTGGGGTACTTCAGCAAAAAGGGTTAAGCATTGTAGAAGATGGTGTTTGTGAAGAGAACAATTGATAAGGAAGGTCACTGAAACAAGTGCTAACAAAAGCTTGATATTTTAGGATCACTACAGTTGATAATCTTGTGGTTGTGGATCCTTACAAACGTTTGAAATCCTATTGATGACATAGAAGTTCAGTTTGAACCATTTAAAAGGTTTGCTACAAGATCGTTATTTCCCAGGTTCATTATAGCGAGATTAAACTGTACGTACAAAACTCATTTCTATTACACTTCATTGGCATAATTTTTCAAGTACATTATTAATGTGTTAATACAATTGATTTAAATCCAACGGTTAACCAGTAAATTACTATGTTTGAGAAATAGTTTTAGTTTATAAATATATTCATCGAATTTAAAAAGAGCTCAATAAATAAAACATTTATAACCTTTGATAAAGATTGCGGACTTTTCACTATAAATGAAAGCTACTGATAAACAAATTAAAAGATGGAAAATAAAAACGCAAATAACCAGATTACAGCCAAGCTTCAGAAATGTATTTTCAAAAAATCAAAGTATCTTTTTCTGTATGCCCCCTTCTTTGCTGAAATACACAAGTTTAATTTCTGAGTTTGTTGCATTTTCTGTTATTTAAGGATGTACACTAGTTCTTGAGCTCACAGACAATACTATGAAAAGGGGGGGGGGGGGCAGTGCGACTGCCTTGAGAGATTGGACATTTTTGTTGCCACCCAAAATTTTGACCAGGATTGCTTGGGGGCTAGAACCCCCCAAAACCTTTATATGACTGGAAAACTGTGGACCCATGACAGATTTACTACATAACAGTTGTATTTAGCATAAGTGACGGGATTTGGTCATGTGGACGTCATAACTAGCAAATATCTGATCACAAGCTTATTTGAGCAGCCACAGATCCAAAGAGCCAACAGTGCTGCTCAAAAATTATTTAAGGACTTATATCGTAGATTGTCTAACATCAAAAAAGATAAAATTTAGACTGAAGCAGAGCAATTAAAGATCTACAGGACGATTAGGGTTACCACCGCTGGGATTTTACAGTAATGAGTAAAACTACACAGCATTGAAATGCAATTTTAAATTTCCAGTCTTCACATTGTTTTCTCACGCAAGAAAAATGTATCTTATTTTTTTTCTTAAACTTTTTTTTAATATGGGTTCTTTACTAGATTGTGATATAGTTACAAAAGTATTAGATCTTAAATAAATGAGAATCAATAATGTAAGTAACCATAGGATATAGAGAGAAAAACAAAGCAACTATTTTAGGTAAACATTTAAAATCTATATTTGCACTGCAAAGGCAGTTTCAGTACATTTACAGTTAGTAAAGAAGCATCTAATGGCAAGAGGATGCAATCATGGCATAGTTGTGTTTGGGTACTGTTAAGGAGTTTTAAATATAATTTTAAAAAATAAATATATACTTTAGATTTCCTGAAGAACACATTAAGAAATAAATTTACAACTTGGGCACAACAGAGAGTTCTTTTTAAAAGTTGGAGATTAAACTTTAAAAAGGGTCAGTCTGCATTTTGCCATACATAAAACAAGGCTCTTTTGTAATTACATATAATTGAATTAATAGCATAATCCAAATAGAAAAATATATTTTAACCAAAAGTGCTCTAATTAAGTTTTGAAAAATTACCAACAATTGGAACGGCCATTTTAAGAGGTAGTTAATACAGGTTGTCTCTTAAAAAGTTAATTATAGTATGGATATATATATATATATATAGCCCCTAAACAACTCAAGTTTTTTTCTTTTTACTAAATATTTTCAGACTTAATAGAAAAATTACTTATACTATTACTAAGCTTTTTAAATATTTTCATGTTACCTTAATATATTAGCTGGAAGACTTTTTAAAATTAAAGAGAAAATTTCTAAGGGAATTGTAACTTATCTAAAACTTCAATATTTTCAAGATTTTTTTACATTTAATGATACTTTTTGAATTCTTAAAAGAAATTTACATATGTCTGATATATGACTGGATACTTTAAACAGACAATTTCTTCAAAATTGTGACTTATTTCTTTTGATTTAAAATATTCTGAATCAAAAATTTCAGAAGCATAAAAACAAATCATTACATAAACTTTATAACCCATGAATAACAATATAAAATGCTATACAAATTACAATTTGACATCAGCTAACATTAACAAATAACACACTTTTGCAAGAAAAGTTTTCAAGCTCTCACTTAGGGCAATTCCACGGTAGCAGACATATGAGTTTTTCACAAAACGACTTACAAAGACAAGAAATACGTTAAATCGTTGTTTTATTTCACAAACTTTATGAAGAACATGATATTTCCTTCTGTATAACAGCTAAATTTTGAAGATTTGCAGAAAAAGTATTTTAAATAATATATTTTTTTTTCCGTATCGGACGTCTCTCATCCGTTACAGAGCCAAAAAACTGTCATACTATCGTCCCCACTTAATCGGGTAACGGATAAACGAATACCCTGCTTATACGAATAAAGTATCAAGGAACCGAATATTCTCCATGACATAGACGCAATATTAAAGATATCCGCTTAACCAAATAATATTTCTTGGAGCCGACAGTATTCGTTTAGGCGGGGCCGACAGCCTGGAAATCAACGAAGTTTAACTATTATAGAAGTAGAGTTCATATTTTTCATGTAATTCATACAATGAAACAAGTTCTAATACATTTGAAGTCTTTGCAGGTTGTTTTGTACGGCAATTGATGCTTTTTATTAAAATGGAATCGCCCCTTAGCATTTGCAATATTTATAGATAAAACTACTCAATTGAGAATTGAAGGAAATCATTTACCTTGAATTAATTACGTGTTAAAAAAGAAACAAGATTCTCTCATATTACGGAAAAAATTAAACACTTAATAAAATAAATTCTATAGATACAACATGCTCAAATAAAAACATGATAAATATACTTTGAACACTTTTAAATATTTTTCACATAAACATAAAAAGTATTTACAGCAGTCCTAATAAAGGGGGAAATGCATGAATTTAACAGTCAGGAAAAACATGAACTTTTATGATTTCAGTCTTAAAGAAAAATATAATAATTTGGATCTTGGTGACACAAGAATTTATCTGACTTTTAGCTCTAAATCTTTAAAATAATTGCGACAAAACACAGCTCCTTCTGCGGGAGGCTTATCATTGACATGCAGTTGTGATAATTCTTTGTTCGTTAGCTGAGCAAAAGCTTTTCTATACTCCAGATCAAAATGCACTGCAAAGAGAGGGGGAAAATGTTATGCAATTTAGTTATTATAAATTCTACAAATACACAATGCATGAAAATGGTGTTGGTGTGTGCACAGTAGTATCTAACTTTTTTCTACCCAAGGGCTACACTTTATACTAAGATGGATTCTGCGGGTCAGAGAACATATAAACTTAAACTATATTTAATATATTTAGATAGTGTGGAAATAGGAAATAAAATTGCAAACTAAGAGCTGTTATAACGGCCTCATTCTTATTTTATTGATATGACGCTTCCATGTATTTTTTAGATATCAGTAACTGATTATATGGGCTTCAAGTTTTCAACCATAGCCCATAACACCAAATGAAGGTGACCAGTTGATTTGTAAAATTCTGGAATATAGTTTTAAAATCGTAACCTTGAACCTAAAAACAGGCCACATTCATCAGGTTGAAAGGGAATAATAAAAAAATGACCAGAGTGGTGAAGTGTAATGGTTATTTGTCTTAACGCTTAGATAAAATCAGGGTAAAAAACAGGATCTCTCGACAGGCCAGTAAATATAAAATTATGGCTTTTTAGGTTTTAAAAGAAATCCATTAAAGGCTCTTACTTTTTCTCACCTCCTCTCCCCTCCCCCACCCTCAAAATAATGCAAAAATTGAAAGTTATTTCACATAATTGTTGAAAATTTAAATATGTATAACAAATGCTAAAATGAATTGTGTAGCAGAAAATAAAAAGGTCAAATACATATTTTTTTTTTTTTTTCATGAAAGCAGATGAGTACAGAGTGAAAAGAGTTCATGATTAGAAAATTTCAGGTTACAGTTTATAAAAACAGAGCAAAATATACAGAAAAAAAATTGAATTTGAAGAACTATTTCAGTTTCACCATTAATTTTTAGTTTAAAATGCTTATTTTGTATAAAGCATCCTTGAGCAGGTGCTTTATACAAAAATAAAAATGAAAAAAATAGTGCTCATATTATTGAAGAATAGAAAGTTTGGGAAGTTTATAAACATACAAAAGAAAGTGGGCACTAATAAGAGCAACCTACTATATTATATAAGCTAATTACTACTGACCAAAAAACCCGGCTCAATTCTATGGATCAACTTATTCTAAATATTTTTCAAACAGAATTTTTTTACCTTGCTGCACTGAATTATACTGCAAGTATTTTTATTTATATGTTCAATTTGATGGACACTGATTTCGGAGACATTATTCTTCACCTGAAGAAGTTGAAAATGAAAGGTTGAACCTACTCTAGAAGTGTGCGAAGATCTAGCCTTGTCCATGAAAATATTAGAAATTGTATAAAACAATGAAAGATACACTAGTTAAAGGAGTTTATTTCTTCATTAGTATTTTGATATAGCTTTTCTTAGCTTTAAAGTCTTTATGAATGATTTTGAAATTTATTGACACATTGGGCTTGTTACAATTCGAAAATTCTTGTTGTATTAAATATAAAACTTTCCCTAGCGAGAAATTCTATATAATTTAGTTTTCAAATCAAGTGTTTATTTGAGAATTTAATTTGTTTACGTTTTGGGAATTTCAAAAACATTTTTACAGGCCATTGTTTTTCTCATGAGTGTTACCTTCATAAAACATTCTGTGAATTCTATCTGAAAAGTATTGAATCTAACAAATTATATTTAACATATCTAAAATATTTGGTAATGTATCCAAAATAATATAAATATTTATGTATTTGACAGATTTTGAGTATTTCAGAATCTTTCTTTCATGAGTGTTACTTTGTTACTTAATTAAAGGGAATAATTTGTGATAAAAACATGTTTGAATAAGCATTAAATGTCTTTGCTGCAATTACAAATAATAGAGGAAAAATTTTATTTGGGAAATTATTTTCTTAAGATTAAATAAAAAGCTTGTAACTAGAAATTCAGACTTTTTATTATAGTAATACTCCTGAGCGATGCATATGAAATAAATTAAGAATCTTTTCATAGTATTCATAAAAAAAATCTCTAAAAGACATCAATCGAATTGAAAAGTTATCACACAAAACATTATACTCATTTGAAAGAATAATACGGCCAGGGACGTCATTTCAAGTTTTTCCAGGGGGGGGGGGGGGGGGCAAAGGGTCCAAACACAATGCAATTCCATCGGAAAACCTTAAAAACCACGCCCACTTATATGTAAATACATTGATTTCTCAAAGCCGGGGGGGGGGGGGCAATTGACCCCCCCTGCCCCCCTAACTGACGGGCCTGAATATGGCATAATATTTACTTTTGTGAATAAACATACATAATCTACGATTTTTTTTAATGCTAAATTGTTTAACCTATCTTATTAATTTGATATTGATCATGGTGGAATCATCAATTCAATCAAATACTCAATGTTTCCTTATGGTATTTAACAAGCACTTAAGAATTCATTGCATTATCAGCACAAAATGATAAAATCTAAAGATATGCATAACATATCACCAAGATATAGTTTCATTAGTTGACAGGTTAGTCATCATAAATAACATCAGTTAAAGAACAAAAGAAATAAAGTAAAAATATAATAATCACAAAAACCTACAATTTTTCCGCAGTTAGTAAAATACTTACAATTATCAATATTTTCTCTACCAATAGTAACAAACGACAGAAATAATATTTCTCTGTAAATACTGTGATGGTGTTTTCGAGGTGGGCCTTTTCTTCTCTCATTCATGAGCATAGTTATGGGCGAACGCAAATCATTGCATTGAAGACGAGCTAAAACCTGCTTCATCACACTAAAGAGAAAGTATATATGTATGAGGTTTAATTTTTCAGTAAATTCATCAACATATGTTTAAAATTTTCAAATTACGAAATAGGACACAGAAGTAATAGAAATGTCAACTTCTTTTGCGCAATGTCAAACATTATATACCAGCGCCGAGGTGGCTAGATTAGCCACCTCAAAGTAAAGATAAATCCCATTGAAATGTTTTTTTCAAGCACTTTAATTGTTGGCAAAGCATGGGAAAATCTTAATGATTTAAAATTTATCCGCTGCCATCTTTTATTTGTTGGCAAATAAAATGTTTGTAATTAAATTAAGGCTTTCAATAACTTTCAATTTTTCTCTTAAATTTTGTTCTTTCGCGTTTATTTCGATAATTGGAAATTGGAGCAGTCATCAAATGTTGACACGAGAATATTTTGGTAGCCCAGTTGTTTTGTGACAACCTTATGTAAATAGATATTTCACTAAGTTTTGATTACATATGCAAGGGAAACATTCCTTGTGCAGGCATTGGTGCCAAAACTTAAGCACCAATAAATTAACCCTACACTGCATGATTTTTTATTTTTCTTAGAAAAAAATATATGTGTTTGTCAATGTAATAAGAAAACATGGAAAAATATTTTACAAAAATTAACTCTAAATTTTCACCACTTTCTAAATAAAAATAGTTTTGTTGCCAAATGGCTACACCATGCATTCAACAGATAAAAATGATTTTAAATGATAGTCTTGAAATTATTATTATTATTATTTTTTTTTTGTAAAAAAGTAGAGGAATTGAACATTTGGTGCACTATACTCTTGTAATCCTTTACATTTTGACATTTTACATCATTGTTTATTTGTACTGTGTTCTTTCCGATGATCAATTCTGTCAAATCTGATATCTTTTGGAGGCTCTCTCGCGCAAGCTCTTTTTTTTTTGGTTTATAACTCTAGTTCCTCTGTAGCTAATGGTCTCCCTCCTTTTAATACGCTTTTATTAACTTCACATGTGGGTTTGTTTGTATGTATAGTATGTGTGTAACTCTGAATAAAAGATAAAATTTACGTTCTCTGCAAATATAAAAGTAATATATTTAATATTATTTTTAATACTAAAGGCTAAACTGTATTGCATGTTGATGTATTATAAGTGCATGTAAACTTAAGGGCGGATATTCAGTAGTTTTGAAAATCAGAGGGAAACCCGTGATGATCACAGCGCATTCCTATGTAAAAGCGTATTTTTTAGTTTTTTTCAAAACTATATTTTAAAATTATTAATAATTTTACTTGTCCGTGTAAGCACAACGTTTGTGCTAACTGAAATCTAAAATGAACACGTTTTGAAGGCTTTTCCCTATTGATTTTTTGTTTGTTCACTCTGTTGAACATCAGCTAAGCATTGATAATTGCGAGGTCTAATAAACGGTAGAACAGCCGAAAGTACCACTTTTGGGTCCGCATGATTATTTTATACCTTCCAAAAAGAGAAAGAAGCTAGCGCGAAACATAAACAAAGCACATACTTTATGAACTACAGAGATGAATCGAAGTGTTCTCTGGATGCTTACTGCATAATGTTGCCAAATGGCTACAGACATGTATTATGTCCTAGATTTTTTCCAAATAATTATTTTGATGTAAAACGCATCTTAAACGAAAGATAAATGTTTATTTTATTCATGTTATTTTTTTAAAAGACAAAGAAAAATATTTCATTGTAAAAAATAATTTCAAAACTTGGTAGTTTAAGTGATTTTAGAAGCTATCCATATGGATTCATTTAAGAGCATGTAACAGACCAGTGCTGCCATGTATGGAGGATAAATGGTGATAATTGCTTTAAATATACCCAATACTTGCTTTTTATGCATTGAGTTGCCTTATGACTACATTCTGCTATTCATAAGGAGGACAAATTGACCATGTATCCAATTGGCAACACCATGCAGTGTAGGGTTAAGCTTGAGAGTTTCCAATTAGCCATTTTTGTGAACAGCAGAATTTTGGCGATTACATGAGTAGTTATACGTTAGAACAAAGAATTTATAGCATATATATAAGAAAAGTTTTGTGATGGTCAAAACAAACTAGTTTTCTCAGTTCTAATGTGTTGTTAGAATAATTACCAAGTAAATGTTTGCTAGCTGTGTTTTGGTATTTATCAATAACATGAGAATTAAATACTAAGAGTTGAGTTACTACCTTATAGTTTAAACAATAGAAAATAAACTGCCAAAAAAATAAACACAAAAAAGTTCAAATACTATAGGGCATAAATGAGTTATTGAACATAGATTTTGCAAAATTTTACACGTAGAATAAAGAAAAATGGATTTGAACATAAAATACATCTTTTGTATATTTATGTATTACTATATTTAATAATAATACTATCATTATTTTGAGCATTTAGTTTCAAAACTCTTCTTATGTTGAAATATAAAAGATTATGAAACATGTGTATATATAAGAAGACACTGAAAATATTGTTTACTTTTTGGATGCTTTTCTTTCATCAGTCACAAGGGCAGTTACGAGAGAAGATACTTCACCTTTAAAAATTAAGAATTATAAAATAATGTAAAACTGTTATAAAAACAAGTACAGAAGACATTTTCAATGCTAAATTTCAGATCAAACTAACAAAAGATTTATGTTCTTTTCCTGTCTGAACCCTTGATGAAGGCAGCTAACCACAAATTAAAAAGCTGTTTTCGTGATTTTTAAGCATTTGTACAACTGCTGCAGCATTCTATCACTAATCTTAATTTAATACTTTCAACACTTAAGAGCCATGGCTGTAAACAAAACTTATCCAATGGTCTTTACTAACACATTTAAAGAACATGTTTTCAAAGCCCTTATGTTTACTAGAATTAGGTTGACTACAGTCAAATCTTAATAGCTCGCAACCTTATAACTCAAATATTTCTTTATTTCGAAGTTTTAACTGGGTCCCAAACTCTTCGGAAGGTTGTGGGAACTTTCTATAACTCGAACTACTAATGACTTGAAGCTCCTCGGGACTTATTCTTATTAGTCGAGTTACTTAGACTTGACTGAATATTGAGATTTTCTGAAGTTATTGTTACAATATTCAAATTATGATTATTCACAGCATTATTACAATTTTGAAACAGTTAACTATAAGATATAATGTGTTCTATTAATAAAATTAAACACATTCTAAAACACAAAAATCTCGAAATTTACAAGATTAACTGAAAGTATAAACAGATTTTTATAAGGGACTACAAATTTTCTTTCTATTTGACTGTTTTAAAACTGTCTGAATTTGCTGCTGATTTTCAGGCTTTGTGGCTATATTGAAGTTCTGCAATTTAGAAGCATTTTCTACTTGCAAGAGGGAAATTCTAACAGCTATTGACTAATATTCCCCTCCATTTTTTATTTTAAGGAATTTGTTAACGTTTCCCTCTTATATTAACATTTAATCATCATACTTTCTTTCCCCAGTAATCATATTCACAAAACCTACAATACATTTTATCCTTCATTTATTTCATTTTATACTCAAAATATACAATTCTTTGATCATGCCCATATTACACACATTATGCAGTGAAACTCATATTTAAATTAAAATGAACGCAAAAATATCCATCACGCTAACTTTATTGCATCTAAAAGAATTTTAAGAGGAACTTTTAGATGAAAATAACAAACCTAGAGCATTCTTATACTTCTATTTTTTAAACCTTTATTTTTTATCTTCTTTAATATTTTTACACGTACAATAATTGAAAATATTTAACACTACTATTTCAAACACAAAACAAAATGTGGCCTGCATACGGATAAAAAGTTTCAAGTTGTACATACATGTAATTGCAACAGCACAAAAACAATTAATACTCACACAATGGACATGTTTTAAAAGCATATTCCAGTGGGTAAGTCATAATCTAATGTCATTGTTGCAAAACCCCTTTCACAATTTGTGCAGATCTTTAAAAACAAAAACTTAATTCCCAACATCAGCACTATTTGTCTCATAAAAGTACAAAGGTAAAATTGAAAAATGAGCAGTCAAAAAGAAAAAAAATTCATTTGTGACAAAGGTTTTATGAGGGAAAAAATGCAATAAACTTTTCAGAGCATGGAATTTTAGGTTTAATATAATAAAGACAATTAATTCCTAATCAAAAATGCTTCTTTCCAAATAAAATAAAATAAAATAATATTTTTTTCATAACAAAAAGTTTTTTTCCGAAATTGCATTAATATTTTCATGTGTGCAATAAAAACAACCTACCATCAAACAATGCTGTAAAATAGGTACACATACAAGTGCAATTGTTCTTACATTAATGGGATTCAAACAGGGAAGCTCCAAGAGCTCACTTTAGACATTATCTAATAAAACATGGCAACTTACCACTTTCTTGTTGTGCCCATAGCAAATAAAATGGTTGTCCCATGTCTTCATGCAATTTTAGATTGTCCCAAACACAATGAATTATTACATTTCTACTATCAGCTTTTTGCCACATTGAAGGAATCTAGACAAATAAATGCAACTTTTAATGAGCTGGAAACATTTTTCAAAGTCAACCATAAATGAGGAATGTATTTGCATTACCTGTTTTCCTTTGGTAACAGATTCTGCGGTTAAAATGAGACTAGGGAGATGACTTGAAGCATTAATACGTTTGAAAAACCATATCTATAAAAAAAGATAAATGTTTCTTAAAAATTGGACAAAAACTACCTTATTTGAATTAAGTGAGCAACATTATTTAGCAAATGAGATGTCCAAAACTCTACTATTAAGAAAAATAAAATAAAAGTACTTTTATGCAGTGGCAATTAAAAATTTCATAAATAAATATCTTAAACTTATAATTTTCATGGCAAGAGTTTTTAATGCTAAATCATCATTTATGTATTATTTATTTACTTATTTTATTGTTTTATACTATTTTATTTATTATTATTTTTCATTTATTTATTTATTTTGTTACTTTTGTAACAATTTTATCAAAAACGCTTCTTTGTGTCAATAAGTTTCAATTTCATAAGGCATCAGCATCAATTACGAGAGAAGACATTCAGAAAGAATAAACCACCTTTGACAAATATTCTTTCTCAATTACATAGTGTTTAAATTTATCTTAGGAATGATTATTTTGATTTCCATGCACTTATCAAGGAAACTTTTAATTTGAATTTATAATTTTTCTTCAAAAATTTAAGGAAACAAGCAAGGCATGATTTCGAACAAAAAAAAAAAAAAAAAAAGTGCAGGAACAATTTTTAGAATTGAATTTCATATGTCAATTGCTTCTGTTTTGTCATAGATGTAAAAATATACTAACAACTAAAATTAAGTACAGAAACCGAGCTGTTATGCAAGTTAAGTGCTGAAATCATTTAAAATGAATACAGTTTGAAATGACAGGCTTCTGACAACTAAAAAGATGCATAACAAAACGCTTTGTCACATTTAGGGAAGAAATCAAAATTAATTTAATAAGCTGATCTTTTAAAATTAAAAAAGAAAAAAGAAAAAGACAAAAAAAAACGAAAAAACTTTTTTGGATGCAAAATATAAGAGCTTTTCTTTGAAAAAAATGTCACCATTTAAGAATATAATCTCAATTCGGTTTAAAAGCATAATGTTGTGATTATTTGGAATGTCTCAAAACCATTTAAAATTAAAAAAAAAGTTCATCCAGCTGAGAACATCGTGGTTATGATTACTCAGAAAACAAAAATTTAAACTTTAATTCTACTTACTAAATTCCAATATATAATAGGATGTTGGTCAACAAAATCTGCTTTTGTCATGCAGTTATCACCTTCATGCTCTAAAACATTTTCAACTTCTTTTCTCAGAACTAATGGACTTAGATAAGGCACTGTGATTGGATCAATTTCAGTCAATGTAGCGGAAAACCTCCTAATATCACTACCAGAAGAATAAGATGACTGACTCTGTCTGGAAAACTTGGCTGGGTTAGTAGAAGACGGATTTTCATTTTCATCTAAAGAGCTAGAGACAGAAATCTGAGAATGTGAATTTTCTTTTGTATCTTCTAAAGAGTTCTTAAGATTATTTTCTTCAACTTTAGAATTGATACTTTCCACAGGCAATTCTTCCTAAAATTGAGAAAAAAATATTTTCATTTAAATTAACACTGAAGATCTCAACAAAAAAATCACTTACAACTACTCAACCTCGCTTTATAAACATGACACATTTTTGCTTTGTTCTAACTTACTGTACTAACTCCATACTTCAATCGATGAGATTACTATGATGCATGTAACAAAAACAAATAGGAGCCAAAAGTTTTTCTAGAAATTTCATAACATTAATTTTTGAAATTTTCAGTTTTGAGATCTGAAACTGACAAAAGTCAACATTTTAATCGTTTTCTAAGAATAAAACACATATAATACAACTGATTCATTTGACTGTTCTAAATAGAAATTAAAACAATGAACATAGCACATACATCTTCAACATTCTTGAGTTAAAGCATAAGCATATATTTTTTTAAACACTTACATTTTCTGGACTTTCTTCAAAAAGAATAAATGTATTATGATTTGAATCAATACTTCTATTAATGTGAGCATTTTTGTCGGGCAGAAGTTTTGGACGGCTCAAATCAGAATCCAACGTATAATTACGAGTACCAGATGGAGCACTCTGAATACTCTCAGTTGACTGTGCAGGGCTCAGACAATTTTCAGAAGAGCTTTCCCACCTTAAATCCTAAAAAAATGTAAAAATTATTAATTTTCTTCATAATAAGCAGTTTCAATCTACGCATTTAAATGTAAAATCTTACATGTTCAATAAAGATTAAGAAGTAGCTTACTTTCATTGTTATACTTAAGAGTGGTACCAGCTTTGCTTTACAAAATGTGCACCTAAAATAATTAGAAAACCTGATTCATTATTTATTTTTTGATGAAACCTTCTGAATAAAAAAAGTTCATGTGTTGAGAATAACTATACTTATTGTTCAAAAGACTGAATTAAAAAACTAGATACAAAACGCTTTTTAAAAATAAAAATCAAACAGCAATCTTTATTTATTTCCCCCTTCCAATTTTTGCAGGGCTGCTTCTCGAAAAGCCAAAACCAGAACAAAGTCTACACTATCAAAATATTAAAAGAAAAAAAAAGGTGAAAAAAGAGAAAACATCATTACATTTGGCAAACTAAAATACAAGTTCTTTTCATCAATTCTTAAACCATTGTCAGGAGAGCAAACTTTTGAAAACAAAATTAACAGAAAACACCCATCACAATTTTAAGAAGAAAAATATGATGAACATGAGATAAACTAATGAACTATTTTTAGACATTATTAGTAGAGATGATCAGGCATGGTTGATACACATTTTACATTTTGATTTTTCCTATTTTTGTTATTAATATTGCGTACCAAAACAAAATTTCATGAAGCACTATTCCTATTTTCCTATCAAATAATGTTTTATTACTTTTGTTGACGTAATTTTTTTCCATACAGCAAAAAATATCTTTAAACATTTTTCCAAAGTAGTATCAACTATAATCCAATGTGGGTCAAATTGATGCACCAGCTGATAAAAAATTAACGATGTTGTATCAATTTAAGCCTCTATCAACTTGACCTTGTCTCCTGTATTGTTTAAATTAATTAACTACAGAAACAATTTGAATTCCCATCAGTACAAAAACGGCACTTTCAGAATGCAAAACCTACTTTCAAAACAAAAAAAAAAAGGATTAATAGGGGGGGGGGAGCAGAGTGAATATAATCCACTGCTCTAGTCCAATTTCACTTTCAGTCTCGACAACAATGCTCCATCTTTATTTTGATGTGCAAAAATATACTCTATCAAAACTGAAAAATGTCCTTAAGGAACTTTACTAATTTTAGGAAATACAATAACTTAGAAAAAATACAAATACAAATATAACAAATTAGCTAGAAAAGTTTCCAGAATGAAGAATAACAAAGCTTTATTCCAGTTTCTCCATCAAACATGGAAAGCCCTAGAAAAACATTAATATTTTATCTTATTAGTATGAAGATTTCTTGGAAACTTACCGAGTATTTAAATTTGAATCATCTGCACTCCAGCCTTCCATAATTTCTTCATCATACAATAAGGATGAGCATGCCATGCAGCGTGAACAAGTAGTCATTGTAATTTCAATTGCAATTTTGTGAGAGGATGCATTATCACTTTGGACTGATTTATTCATTTCAAACATCTCATATACTTGAGATGAAAATACTGGTGCACTACCTACAAAATATAAACAAGACACATTTTAGTAAATGCTTCGAAAATAAAAAATATTTTAGAACTGAAAAATAGCTGAAAAAAAGTAACCTTGCTGGATTATTACTTTATCAAATACAAAATCTTAGACAAATTATAATTTAAGATGAAAACGGAAAAAAAAAGAAAAAGAAAATCAGAATAACTTAATAACTTAGAACTTACCAACATGTGGCAGACTATTTTTATGCTCTGATTTTCCATAAATTTTCTCTTTCAGACTACTGTCAAAGCCAAAAGTTGAGCTGCTGAGACTTGAAAAATCTAAACTAATGCGGTGACCGTCAGCTGTAAGCCCACCTGAATCAAGCTCGTCGTAAACTACCAACTGATCAGCAACATTGTGCTGACTGGAATAAGGACCTGCGAAAACAACAAATTTATTTTTTCTAAAAAAACATAACATAAGATAAATGAATGCCTTACTAAGACACTTATAGTGCTAAAATGTGAAATTCTCTTTTAAGGCATTAATTCCCCTTACCTTAGATTTTGGAGTAGCTATAATCAATAATTAACATTAGTATTCGAAAATATTAACTACAATTCCTTTTTAGATTAAGAGAAAAATAAATGTTCAGTAAATTTACAATAAATCCCATATCATGAGTCTTAGTGTCAAAAATACATTTCATGTAAACCATTTATTTATTCATTTATTTTTAATGCATTATTATATTTAATCTGCTTCATTGTGAAAATTAAAGCCTAAAAGAAAATAACATACATAAAAGAGGATTCACAGTATTATTAGGCAGAAGTTAAACAGTTCATGTTACAATTAACTATTTACGTCAGTCTATAAACAGCAGAAATAACTAAAATTCAACTCATATGTAGCTTTTTACTATTGATTTTCTACAGAATTGAGATAAAACAATCATTAACATCCTAAATTTACTTTAAAAACTCAAAGCAAAATTTCTACTTGTTGAGGGATTATTTATTTGATACTAACATTTAAACTGGGTTAGTATTAAGAAAGCATTTTATTTACAAAAAATAATGAAATAATAATTTTACTCACTTTTGGTGGGAGTGTTTGATGCAGACAAGGAACTCTTAATTTCATTCAATTTTGACGACACAGAAGTGACAGCTGATTTCAAGCTGTCAAAGAGAACTTCTGAATGTTTGGAGGTTAATCGTGAAATGCCAAAAGCAGAGGAACTAACAGGAAAAGACCTAAGAGGAGAGTCTGATCTTTCATTGCAAGAAGATTCCGACAGTCGAGGAGACATTGGAAGCGTTGAGGATCTAGACATTGATTTATTTTCATTTACACCCAAATCTCCCAAACTTTCTTTGCGTTGCTTCATTTTTGGTATGGAATTTCTAGCACCGCTATGAAAAGTTGAGCTCCTGGATACCTTGTTGCCTTGCTTCCTCCTGAAAGATTCACGATATACATTACCAAATGTAGTTGTAATGTTTGATGCAACCCGAGGCAGGGCACTGCTTGAAAAATCCCAATTTTGCCATGCTTCTTTCAAAGGAGTAAATGTAGAGGCTAAAAAATCTTGCGATGAAGAAGTTTCTGATTCTTCGTTTGCAGTTTTTTCTTCAATGATACCAGCAGAATCATCTGATGACAGACTCGACACAGCACTATGTTTAGATTCTTCAGAAATTTTCCTTTGTTTTTCAATTGGAATACTAGGAGATTTAGGCCTGTCAAAAGAGAAAATAATAAGATCTTGTTCTGTTTCTGGCTCTTCATCACAGCGAGTAAGTCCAAAGCTTTTCGTTATCTTCTCCTTCTCATCTCGCTTTTTATCAAAAAGGCTTTTTTTTAAAGGAGAATCAATCCATTTAGCAAGAGGTTCATTGTCCTCTTTTGAATTTCTAATTTTTCTTATAATTTGTGCATCATTTCCAAAACTATGTGAACGCAAAAAAGGTATGTTTGATTCATTTTCACACGGACTACCACACAAGTTGTTACATAGCTGGTAATTCCTTGAGGTACGGCAGTTACAATCACCAGCACTCCTATGACGCCTACGGCTATTTGATTCATCACTAGCTTCATCTATGGTTGATGTCCTGCTAGTCATAAGTATGCCAGCACTGCTGTCAACTACAATAAAACAAAAGATAATCATGCAACAGAACAAAATATTTTCTCATAATTTGTACTTGCATGTGATATTATGCATGAATATTAAGTTATAAGCCAAACAATATGTACAAATTATCTTATTATCTCAGAGGTCCATGGAACATTCTGGATGTTTCCAGGTGGGTCATTTTCAGAAAAGAAGGAATTTGGCTAGTAGTAACTATTTGTAGCTAGTATTCATATAAGTAACTGTTATGACCAAATCGTAATCCACTTGTAACGTAAATTCTGGGTATGCCAGTGCCTGGCCCTAAGTTGGAAATTGAGTAAATTTTCTCAGCATTATGGAAAGTGCACACGTATAAGTGCATTGAGATCATAAACTTTTTGAGTTAAGGATCAAACAAAGAATGGAATTATATTTAAATCTGAAGCATTTATTTTCCTTTCCTCTTCAGTGATTTTTTTAATGCAGTACTTTTTACCCATTCTGTATAAATGCAATGACAGAAACCATTTTAATAAAGAAAAAATTATGTTGAAACAAAAAGCAATAAAAAATCTCTATACAAAAACATTAAAATACAAATAAATCATGCCATTGTACAATAATTGATCACTTACAAACAGTAAAGAAGTTCATCTGTAATCCCAAATAAGTCATTTACAATTCAAAAGTAAGTTTAAAACTAAAATAAATTACCTGCACATTCATGAAGTTGTGAAAGACTCCCCATACTTGTGGCAGAACTTTTAACAATGCTGTGTACACGAGATCGAAAGCTATCAGATTCAGAAAAATCTATTTCTTTGAATTTCAAACATCTTGCCACTGTGCATTTTCCACCTTCACAAAGAAAAAAAAATCTCTTCAAAAATTTAATATTTTAGACACTATCATTTTGCATTCAACCACAAATAATACATGCAAAAAAACAGGCATTAAAAATAATGAATGAGTTCTTACTACTTATTGATGAAAAGTTCAATCTCTTATGGCACATTCAAAGAAAAAAAAAAACGTTCACAAAACAGAGCGAAAAAAAAAGTTTGATTCCATAATTCTATTCTCAAATCTAACCAATATTCTATGTATCTTCAACAATAACATTTTTTAAAAAAATATATAAGAAATAGTTCTCCCCAGATCCGCAAATGATTAGGTAATAAAGTAATTAGGAAATCTGTAAAATATGATTTGGTCAGGTTTACTAAAAACCTAAGCACACCCTTGATTCTCACAGGTCCGTTTACATGTGTGGCGGCGTAAGCTTAGAGAGCATATAACCCAACTTTGCCCGCCGGGTTATGAGGCCTTTTAGTCCAGTGGCCAAAGCACTGGGTTTCTACCCCAGACGTCCCCGGTTCTATCCCCGCCGGGGACATGCCGTCCATCACATACGCCACACATACAAATACAAATGTGACGACCAGCAACAGGCTCTGGGCCCAACTGGGCTGGTCCTAGTCAAATTATAGATCCCAATGAAGATCAATGGCCCTCTTAAAACTATCTACTCCCTTGCTCCTTACCGCCTCTTCCGGTAAACTATTCCAAGTTCCCACTACTCTGCTAAAATAGTAATTTTTCCGAATTTCCAGGTTAGCCTGAGATTTAAACAGCTTATAACAATGACCCCTTGTCCTGCTTTCCGTGCAAAAATTTAACCCTATAACATCTTTCATTTTGATAAATTTAAACAACTGAATCATGTCCCCTCTGGTTCTCCTTTGCTCAAGACTATACATATTAAGCATTCTAAGTCTGGAATCATAGTCTAAATTAGAAAGTCCATTCACTAACTTTGTAGCCCTCCTTTGTACCCTTTCCAATAAATTAATATCTTTCTTAAGGTAAGGAGACCAAAACTGAACAGCATACTCTAAATGAGGTCTTACCAAACTTCTATATAAAGGCAGAAGAACCTTCTTTGATTTGTTTGAAATAGATCTATTTATAAACCCAAGCATCCTATTGGCTTTGTTACTAGCTATGCTGCACTGTTGACTAAACTTGAAGTCTTGATTTATTAAGACACCTAGATCCATAACATTTTCTGCCTTACTAATGACTGAACCCTGTAAATAATAGCTTGTATGCTTATTCCCATGACCTAAATGCAGCACTTGACATTTCCCAACATTTACTGCCATGCCCCACTTGTCTGCCCACTTAGTAATATGATCCAAATCCTCTTGCAGCTGATTTACTTGTTCATCATTTTCTACAACCCCATAACTTTGACATCATCAGCAAAACAATTCATGTTTCCAGAAACATTTTCATGAATATCATTCATAAAAATAATAAACAAAAGTGGACCTAAAACTGATCCTTGGGGAACCCCACTTAAAACCTCACTCCATTTAGAATGATTACCCCTTACAACTACTCTTTGTTTCCTTCCTGTCAGCCAATTCCTAACCCAAACTAAAATTTTACCTCCAATTCCTATATCAGCTAATTTACTGAGTAGTGCAACATGCGGCACCTTATCGAAAGCTTTTTGAAAATCAATGTAAACAATATCTACACACTTTTTGTTATCTAAAGCCATGGTGACCTTGTCATAAAAATGTAATAAATTAGTAGCACACGATTTACCTTTCCTGAAACCATACTGCAAACTAGTCAACAGACTATTATTTTCTAAGAAATCCATAATCTTAATTTTAAATAAAGTTTCAAAAATTTTGCAAACCACTGAAGTAAGACTGACAGGTCTATAATTTCCTGCATTACCTCTAGACCCTTTCTTGAAGAGTGGCGTAATGTTAGCCAGTTTCCAGTCCTCTGGCACTGTCCCTGAGTTATACGAAGCATTGAAAATTTTTACAATAGTATCTACTAATTCCTCAGCACATTCAACTAGAATTTTTGGGTAAATATTATCTGGTCCCGGAGCTTTAGTTGTTTTAATTTTTTTCAAATGAAGTAAAACGTCCTCCCTAGAAAAAACAAAATCCTCAAGCTGTAGAGTAGCTTGTGTCTTACTTGTGTCAACTGTTGAGATACAGTTATCGTTAAAAACACTGGAAAAAAAGTCATTTAGAACATTAGCAATATCCCCATCATTCTGAATTAAATTTCCATGCTCATCAACCAGTGGCCCAATTTGACTATTTCGAACTTTCCCAGAATTTGCGTAAGCAAAAAACCCCTTTGGGTTCCTGTCAATATTATCTGCAAGCTTTTGTTCCAATTCTCTTTTCTGAAACCGTACCAAATACTTAAAACTACGCCTAGCCTCACAATACTGTAGCCTATCTGCGCTGTGACCAGTTTCTTTTAACTGACGAAAAGCAGCTTGCTTACGGTTTAGAGCGTCCTTAGTTTCCCTAGTGAACCACATGGGCCAAATTTTAGTGTTTACCCCTTTTCTCCTAAAAGGAACATAATCCCCAACTGTTTTTGCTAGTTTTTCCTTAAACTCAGTCCACTGCAGATTTACCTCGCTATTGTCCAAACCTGATGAAAAAACTGTTTTCAAACTCTGCCTGAGTGCGACAAAATCAGTGTTTCTGAAATTAGGCACAATCCTAAAATTTTTGTCTTTGTGCATATCAAACTTAATCCCAAACCTAATACTGTTGTGGTCACTATCCCCAATATGCTCCCCTACACATAATGCCTGAACAGAACCTTCAACATTGCAGAAAACTAGATCCAAAACAGCATCCTGCCGTGTTCCCCAGAAACAACTTGATCTAAAAAACAGTCACCAATTACTTTTAGAAATTCCTCTTCTTTACTATTATTGGGGTAAGAATTATTCCAATCAATGCCCGGAAAATTGAAATCCCCCATTATAATTACCGGTCCCTTACTCAACATGTCTCTAATAATACGATACATCTCTTCATCTTGACCCTGGCTTAGATTAGGTGGCCTGTAAATGTTACCCAAACGCAATTTTTTACCCTTACTGCTCATCAGTTCTAGCCAAACCATGTCAATATCATTAGGTTTGTCATTTATTGCCAATTCATTGCAAGTTAAAGTATCCCTAACATAAAACAAAACCCCACCACCTCTTTTACCTGCCCTATCTTGTCTAAACAAATTATACCCAGCAATACACAATAAATCATCATCATTTTTGGTAGCCCATGTCTCGGTAACTCCAATAATATCCAACTTCTCATCTATAATTATGCTTTTCAATTCTTCCATCTTGTTCCTAATACTGCGAGCATTGGTATAAAGAACCTTAAGCATGCCCAACTTGCTTTTATTCAACCCCTTGCGATTTCTTGAATCGAAATTGTTAAAATGACTGCTCTTATTCGTCTCCCTATTACTATTTCTAATAAAACCTAAAGAGTTTGCATTCTTTTGAAAACTGCTCCTTGAACCATGCCCCCCATTCCAACTTAGTTTTTTGACTCAGAAGCCTCTAAAACCAAACCACTAACCATTTTGACCCCTATAGAACTCAGATGCAGGCCATCCCTACCAATCCAATCACGCTTGCAATGACTCCACACATCATACTAATTGAGGCATAATTAGTGCAGAGCAGTTTTATCCAGCAGAACAGTATAAAAATAAAATGAAGTTCATCAATTTTTATAGCATTTAAATAGTAATACAAAAAATGCTATTTAATGATGTGATTCTTGTATTTATCGACAAGAATTACTATATTTTCACTATCCTTTATAGGTGTTAAATGGTGCTCTTCAGTTTCTGTTATTTGAAACAGTTTACAAAGAAGACTACAATTTTGAAAATGAAATTAAGTTTCTAAGTGTATCTGAAAAAACTAATCATTAATTTTATATAGTACATAAGAGAAGTAACTAAACCTAAACTTAGTGGCACAACAACTCACGGAGGTCAAAAGGCCTACCGTGCCCATCTCAGATTATGTGGGATTTGGGTAGCAGTGCTAATGTTACAGTAATGTGGTCAGCAAAAACAAGGGTTTAATTCCCAAGCACTTGGTACTCATTTCATTGACCCACTGAATGCGAAACTGTGGGACTTCATATAAGAAAACTATATTTTAATAAAAACTGCAATGAATTTCCTTTAATGATTTCCTTTTCTGAAGTTCAAAACTTTTTTTTTAATTTATTTTTTCAAAGTATAAAACTAACCTGGTTGAAGAGGAGAATCTCTGCAACAAGGTAATTCAGTGGTTTCTTCACCAGCTTTATGATTTTCTGTGAGCTCTGTTTCTAAATTTGGAGAAGGTTTTATTCCATCAACATGATTCATGGAGCTGTATCCACGGTCAGAAAGACCATCTAAAATGTACATAATGAAACTTGAAAACAAAGCTTAAATGGAATAAGACTCCCTGAAGTACTATGCAGAATAAAGAATTTCATAAATAAATTAAAGCATCGTAAGTGATAAATCAAAACAAACTAAATAAAGGTCAACAAGTCATCATGCCCGCATTTCTCGCTTCCTTAGCTCTATTTTTACAAAATTTGGAAAACGAAATTTCTACCTTAAGTGCAAAACATTCATCATAACTTAATACATTGCATATTTTGAACAACAGTAGAGGGTCAAAATATGTACAACTTGGGGGAAGTGGTTATGGAGTTTTAGGAATTTGGGGATTTCAGGATATTAAGAAGATTATCAAATCAAACACCTTATCAATGCTTTACCTTCCATTAGCCACACACACCTCATAGGTACATCCCTGCTGAGCTTAACTCTTCTGAGGCATTATTCGATACCTTTGGCAGCAGAGGGTCAGCACTTTATAAAGTTTACTAATCATAAATCAGTTATTCTTAAAAAGGCATCAGGTAATTATTTGAACGAAAATAAATTAAACTTTGCTCGAAAATGCAAGAAATATCTCATAAGGAGCAACAGGGCTATTCATGTCAGAAAAGATTGCACAACTAACAGAAGGTTAAGCTCAAATGCTTAATGATGCTTGAATACTTTCTCATTCAAAATAAAATTATTATAAATTCTATACAGCATGAGTACAAAATTGATTGAAGTTACCTAAGTTGCTTTGATCATCAGCAAGTTTAATAAGTTCTGGAACGAAATCTGTTGGATTACTAATCCTTACTAATGCCACCTCTTCTGGATTACTACTTTCTGTACTTGTTCTACTTAAGCGATCCAAGTCGGCTTCAGAGCACAGTGATAAGGAACGTCGGGCTTTATTTTTCAGTCCTTGGCGAAATTGGGCTATTCCGATAATGACGTTCCTCAAACGATTCCACATCAATGTGCTACTGGCATCAGCTGCAGGCCACTTGCTTTCTAACACTGCCTAAGTATTAAATTGTACAAAATACCAAACTTTACTTTAGTTGTGCAAAAAACTATCACAATTAAGACTAATTTTAAAGAATAGAAAAAAAAAATGCTAAGATTACAGTGTAAAACATAAAAATTTGCGCAAGTAGTTTCATTTAGTGGTCAAAAGATAAGAATTCATTTTAAAGGTTCACGTGTTTCTTAGAATCAAAGTCGAACCATTTTTATAAAAAGCATAATTTAATAAAAGTTACTGAAGCAATTCAATCTTTTTTTCTTCTTCCAATTAAAGCAATTTATTTGCATAAAATATACCAATAAATGACGTTTGAACTCAAAATCCTGATGATAAACTTTTTTAACATAAACTAGCCGATAACTAATCAAAATAAGAAACTTAGCTTCAAAAACTAATATTTACCTTATTGTAGTAACCGTATGTGATAGCATTAGGCTGAATATTGTGACTCTTCATCTCAAAAAGAACTTTAACAGCAAGAGTGGGCTGACTATATAACCCACATAATAACATCATTACTCTATAACATACCTGAAATAAAATAAAAGAACCAAAAATGAAACAGTCAACAAAAATAAATATTACACTTCTATACTTTTCTTGTTACTTACAGATAAATCCATTGGTTCTTATTTCAATAACTATTTCCTTTTTTTTTAAATATTAAGGTGGGGCTTAGAATGCTTAGTCAATATTTAGGTCATAAACATCCCTTTGCTTTCTTCTTATTTTGAAAAATTTTTTGTAGATGCAGTCATTAGCTCACACAGGTATGAACATCATGAATGGTTTTCAACAGACAGCAATCTTCCCCATTGCAAGCATTTTTAACCCCCTGTTCAGGTCTTAAATCTAGTCAGTTGGAAAATGATCCTTCTGAGCCAGTTATAATCAGGGGTGCTCCAAACTTAAATTTTTGGTCAGGGAGAGTTCTCAAGTTACCGAATGGAACTCGGAAATGATAAAACACAGATTTGCACATTTTACCGAGCATACCCCTTAAAAAAAGTGCAACCTACTAGTAAAAAGACTAAATTTCTTCGAAAATAACTTCTCTAGAACTGTCAATGATACAGTCTGCTCATGACCCCCTTCCCCACCACATGAGCACCCCTGTTTCAGCTATTATTAGAACAAAAAGCTGGAATATTTAGTCACCAAAAGTGTCGATGGATTCTCTGTTGCAAATACTTTACTTATGTAGTATACATTGAATCCTCACCCCCCCTAAAATGTTGGTGCCTATACATCATGTTGATTTATCGAAAAATATATCCAAAATATTGATATCGGGAGAGCGATGTATCACGGTATAAAAATTTGGTATCGCTCCCAACTGTGTTTTTATTGTTCCTATGGGATAGGTTGCAAATGTTCGACTTTTGTCACTTATAAAGGACTAGCTCTTTAACCAGACATTACTGGGATATATGTATTAGGAGAGTGTTTTAGTAAGGAATAAAATACTCATTTATCAGCACACATATCAGGCGATTTTGAATTTTGGTTTAGAAGCTACAGCCAATCAAAAGAAAAATTGCTCAATTAATTGCACCTTACCATATTCAAAATTCTTAATTTTAACTTGATCGTTTAGGCACTAATTTTTTTGCAAAATGATACTAAATTATTAAAATAAAATAAAATTAAAATAAATTTAAATGGGGGAAAAGAGCATACATACTTCATCAGGCTGACTGATTTTATATTCTTGCATACGAACTAAGACATCAAATGCCATTCTTAAAGCATTGCTTTTAGAACTTGAATTTTTTACATACGATGGCAAATGAATAAACCATAAACTGAAGCAATAACCAACGAGGCACCTGAAAGAAGGAAAAAGTTTTTAACTTACTTGAAACAACAAAAACATTAAAATTTCGATCAAAAGAAAACCAAAAAGAACCTACTTTGCCCACATGACAGGAGTTTCAGAATGTTTTCTTGCAATCTGAAAAGAGAGAGAAAATTTCAAGATATATTTAAACATTACAAAAGTAAATAAGAAGCTAACAATAATATTAGATAATTGCAGGGATCCTGAATAACACCATAATAAGGGTCTAGTTTTCGAAACTTGCACGAATTATAAATATTTTTGTATTGACACATTGACAGTGTTACGCTAATTGGGCATAATAACAAAAGATGGAACCATGTCAGATTTTTAAAACATATTCTCAAAATCACAATTTACTTTTTTATTTTATGACGCAATTTTAGATAAAATTAATAAAAAGGAGATGGAAAAGCTTATGAAATATAAATGTTATAGGTTGATTCAAGTCATTTTCATTTGAATTGAACATTATCAATAAAAGACATATAGACAAATATGATTTCAATTAAAAAGTTAGTTTCTAACATAAACAGCACAAAAAAGAACAGCAAAAGACAAGAGTTTAGCATTAATGCATAACAAATATTTTGAAGGATTCATCTATTATCTAAGATCATACTGTAGTGTGTGTTTTTAAGGGGAAAACATTTATAAAAGTGGCACAGGCAAAAAATGAGCAAGAACACAAAAAGAGTTAACACAAGATAAAAAAAAATTATAAATAACAATGAAAAAACTGATGCATGCAAATATTCAGTTTTGATCTTAAATGAAAATGTGAAAAAATGAAATTTCTATGAGCTATTCAAATTTTTTAATAATTATATAACTCAAAGAATCAATGAATATTGGTTAGTAAAAATTCATTTAAGCAACAAAATGTAATTCAAGAGTCACTTAAAGTATAGTGCTCCTATGGAAAGTAGAGCTATGACCTTGACAATGTTTTCCTCTTTTTGAGTAATAGGAAAGAGTGATTAGCGCTGAATCGAGTTACTTCGTGGTCAATCTTCAAAAGCATTCCAACTCAAATCTGTGGCAATTACCCTTTCTTATTACTTAAAAAAAGGGAAGGGGGAATAAGTGGCAATGTTGGACCTTACTAGAGCAGCACTATAGATGTGGTTCAAAGTTCATACACCAGAACCAGCACTGAACTGCTAGCATTAGACTAACATAAACTACACATTTTGTTTGCGATTTTTTTGTACAATGAAGATCGGAGTAGGGCAATATACAAAAGGAGTGCAAAAGAAAGTATAAAAGATAGGGCAAAGTTTTAGAAAGGCATGATATTCTTGATGGATCACAAATAAAAGAACACACACACTCAGAGAGACAGACAATATCCTACCTTTTGGGCACTTCTGATTTCTTGCTTGGTTCTTCTAGCCATGGGGCTGCTTGGCATTGGACTAGCTTGAGCAATTAAGTTCAAAAGCGACTTGGCAGGAGATTTATGAAATAACTGAGGCTTTAGAGTCCCAAATTGCTTATACCTATATTCCAACCCTACAGGCAAACCAACAGGCTCTGGAGGGGCAACAAACACAGTTCTGTCACTCATATGTGATTCGTCAATTTCAAGAAACCTAACATCATGACTTTCAGAAGAATCGATTTTCTCACTGCATTCATCAAAAAAGGCTAAACTTGCATCTTTGTCGGATACAAATGAGCGTTCTTCAATGAAACGAATGAACATTTGAGTTTTCATCATCATGGAGAAAAACCTACTGTAAGTTTTATCACGACTTCTCAGAAAACCTAAAAAATTTAAAGAATAGCATTGCAATAAAGTCAAAGCATAAAAAGCATAATAATCAGTAAAAATATTCAACAAAATATGTTTTAATCCTTTGGTAGATTCGTCTAAAACTACCTTTTTTAACCAGCCAACTGGCACAGTGACTTTGACAATGATAGCTTGAAATGAAGTTAGCATGATGAATGATGTTACAGATGAACAGCATTCATTGCTAATTTGCTATTTTTGAATGAGATTTATTCTTCTATTATTACCAACTTTGCAGCTTTTTTTTTTTTTTCGCAGAAAAAGATATTCACAAGAAAAGTATTTCATTCACAAAAATGTTGTCTAACATTCCTAAAAATATTGTTAATAAAGCTTTATTTTCATATTTTGTTGAATTAGAGCAATAAAATTTCAATAATTTATACCACTGAGATCAAATAAAGAGCTTGCATCTGTAGTCCCAATGGTTGGAGCTTTTGTAATGGGCAATAGATATGATCTGTATCCTTTCAAAATGGATGCCATAAAACGAAGAAACGCTTCCTGTATTTCAGTTTCAAGTTGACGCTAGAAAATATATAGTTGCAATTATTGCTTACAATATCTTGTTTTAGCACAACATATGTTTAATAGTTAAAAAAGTACACAAGAATTAACAAATTGGACAGTTAAATAGTTAATGGAGGTCGTGGAGGTGAAATCAGAAGGCAAATTGTCTAAGCCAGCCATATGAAGAGTCCACAGCACTTCAAAACATCTTTATAGTTTGATGAATATGTAATGCCTTGTAAATATACCAAATTAATAGGACTATAAGCAATGTAGTAAGTATACTTGGTTACAACCAGGAGTGCCCATCCCTCCCAAGCTCAATGGTGCAAATTTCCCCCAAAATTTTTCACAACCCTACTGTGCTTTTTATTTTTATCCCTCTTTTTATTTTATTTATTTTTTTAAATATTATTTCTTTATGTTTTTAAATATTTATTTATATTTTTAAATATTATTTATTTTTTTTAATATTTTCATTTTTTTAATTATAACTATTTTTTTGATATATTATTAATTTTTTTTAAAGTACCAGAATTATGCACAGAATAGAATCGCTTTTTTTCTCTTCCAGACATTCTAAGCACACAACACAAAAAAAATGAAATAAATAAATAAAATAAAAAAATAATAATACAGAAATGATTTAAACTAAAATACTAAATTAATGAATAATTTACATTAAAAAATCAGCAAATAATTTAATTGAAAATAAATTAATAAATAATTTAAATAAATAAATAAATTAGTTTAGGAAAATCCCCTCAAAAATTTTGATGGCGCAACTGGCACCATAATTCCCCCCTCCCCTGGTTACAACCATAATTTACATAGTTTAATTCATTTAATTATTTCATTTATTTATTTATTTATTTTTATTTAATTATTTTATTTTATTTTGTTGAAGTAAAATCAATTATTGTTTTACAGATGATTTCAAAGTTATGTGGATGGTAGAAAATGAAGAGCAGGTAAAACAACTCCAAGAGACATTTAGACCATATGTTTAGGTAGGTAAGAGAAAATGTCAAGTGATATATTTAGGTCATGAAAATGAGCATTTAAGTCACTTACAAGAATCAGTATTAGTAAAGCAGTAAGAGTTATTGATCTAGTTTTAATAAATCAGGACTTAAAATTTAGTTAACAGTGCAGCATAGCAAGTAACAAAGTCAATAGAATGCTTGGAGTAATCAATACTATTGATACATCTATTGAGATATATATATTTCGAACAATACTAAGGGTCTTCTATTTTTACGCAGAAGTTTAAGATAAGGAAAATACTTTTAAATAATAATATATTTCATGCTTTCAAATACATTAACATATTCACAATTCAAATTAACTATAGAGAACACTGCAGTCTCTAGCTAATAGTTTCTGAAAGAGGTAAGACTGACAAATCCAGTAACTTATAATCTGCTTCTAAACTTAATGAATAACAGTAATTTTTCTTTGTGGTTGTGGAATTTCTGATTTGCATTCTTCGATATTACATTAGCATTACAAAATGACTGAAGCTTCTGCTTTACTCTAAAGTAGGAATGGATTTTTTACCTCTTTGAGTAATTTCTTAAATTACCGAAAGGTGAAATATTCAACTTCTAGAACTGTAATATGTGCTCCACATATGTTTAAATTTTAAACTTTTAAAATCAAAAATAATGATTCACTGTAAAAAATTTTAAATTCTTAGCACAAGTAGAAGTTGTTTAAACCTTAAATGACAATTTCACAATTCAAGATGAAATGCATAGATACAAAGGAAAAATTGCCATTGATTACCTCTCTTTTCTTTGCCTTGAAATCAAAGTCTATTAAAGCTGAATTGCTTGCAAGGATAAGAGAGTTTGAGACATTATTTCGAACAGATCCCAATTTTTCATAGAGTGACTGAAGTGTATTGCGTAAAATTCTGATTGGTCTCTGAAAGAAAGCAAATTTGAAGAAAAACATAATGAATCTAAGCGTATACAGACAAAATCAAGCACAAAAATTTCAAGAATCGAAAACAATTTCTTCTCAGAGATTGAAGCATAATATACATTCAGTAGCATAGCTAGAGGGTTTGGCGCCCATGGCGAACATAAGAAATTGCGCCCCCCCCCCCCCCACACACACACACTCGTGCTCGCCTTAATAGGAGGTCCAGGGGTGCAAGTGACCAAATGTGGTTTGGGAGCATCTTCGGGAGCAGGGAAAACACCATTTGGGAGCGGCAGAATTGTGTTTAGGAGCAGGCTCGAATAAGATACTATGTGACTGTGATAAACACATACATTTATAGTAATTTAAATCTGTACCTTAATGCAAGAACAAGCAATGTCAAAAATTTGATGTTTTTAGTTTTTTATCGTAATGGGGACAGAAAGGTATCCTCTGTTATATACAGCAACCAATATTTTAAAACAAACCACCTTAGCAGTGAAGCGAAACTAAGACACCAAATCTAACACATTCCTATGGAGACTCAAATCTTTGAGCCTGAATATCTCAATTCGACAAATTTTGACATTGGCTGTTTTTTCATTAAGGTACAGAAATACATTTGTATTTTAACTAAGCACTAATTATATATTATTAAATTTTAGTTATAGTTTAAAAATACTAGATGTGGTTTCAATAGGTGAACAGCAAAATGTTTCACTGTACTTAACTCAAATTTTAGAGCCAAGGATATAGAAATTGGAACATAAGTTTAAAGTCAAATAGAAACGATAAACTCATCCACTTTTTTTACAATTACATTTATACTACCAATCCTTTATCATTTTTTAGAAAAGAATCCTATCCATGAATAACCTAGGAGCGCATTCGTGGTAATCAAATATGAAATGCAAACGTTTGGTTTAAAGCTTCCACAACAATATGAAAAATTTAGACATTTTTTGGTTTTTTAGTTGCATAATTATCAATAACATTTGGATTTTCTTTTGTTAACAATGCACTTTAACTTAAAATTGAGGAACTACCTTTGTGCTTGAAAAGTAAACTAAAGTTTTTTTATGTTTCATCGTGCAAAATTAGATTTTGTGGGCTAAAAATTTGAAAAACCTTAATTTAAAAGTTTAACTTGGTTTCTTTTTGTTCTACTCTTCTTTCTCGTTCTCTGCATCTTCTAACATCCATTTTGCAACTCGATTTCAGACAATACATTCTTCTTAACAGCTGACTTTGGTCGTTGGTTTGCTAAATTTAATAAAGAATCTGATGATCCTTGATTGGATTAAGCTTCTTGTGTAACTATCGTATATTGCTTCACATTTAATTTGTTTGTCTCTCTGCTTTTAATGCCTTAAATCCGTGCTGGTTATAAAACTTAAAGAAGTTAGAACTTCTAAACAGTAGAATGAAATAATTATGTGCAGCCATAAAGTATCTCTAAATTTTGTACAACACATCAAAATTTTATCTTTCCTTTAATGACCTAAAGGGAGCACTGCTGCCAGTAGCATGAAAATTCTATTTTAAGCTATTAAAATTATAATTTTACAAATTCAACTTTTCAAAATACTGCCTTTCAGTACAAAGCCATAATTAAACATAATGTGCTTGATTGTTTTATTTGTTTTCCAAAAAATGAAGCAATGGATAACCTAATGCTTATAAAAATCGATCTTGCAAAAATTGATCGTTATATAAATAGAAAAAAAATATTTATCAAAATATAAGCTGAAATAAGCTAATGGAAGGTATCTATTATCAAAATAACGGTTAAATGTCAAAAATATTAAAATGCTTGCAAGATGCATTTGGATTGAAATCTTCAACATAGGAAGCTTCGTCCGCGAAATGCTAGATGTTCACATGCTTCTAAAAATAAATTACTTTTTTCTCAAAATAAAACATCAAATAAGTTAAGCTGAGGTAGCTTTTGTCAAAATAATTTTAGATTGTGAAAAATATCAAAATTTTTGCAAGATGCAAAAGGATTGAAATTTCAGATAAGGAGAAATTTTTCGCGACGCACGTGTTCAGAATATCGCCATAGCAACCGTCAGAACGTTCGGTTAACAAAAGCAGAATTTAAGCCACTTTTTCGCGATATTCGCAAGAAAAACTGCTGTTTTGGCGCAGTCAGGCGCAATTTCGATCAAAAATTGCGTTTGGGAGCAGGATGGCGCAAGATTCTTTATTTGGCGCAGCATGGCGCAATTGGCGCAGCACTTGCACCACTGGAGGTCACATGAAGTCACTATGACCTCCCAAAACAATTCTTAATGCAGAAAATTCTGATTATGTGGCAAATAAAGACTATATTGCCCACTTTGATATTCTTTTTTGTCTTTCATGTTTTAAATGGTGCCCAATCTTCCTTCTCATTATTAGATATTTCATTTTCCACTCCAACTCTTATTCTTATGTAAGTTTATTTTCTTTAAATATTTTTCTACTGACATAATTTTTTAAAAAAATCTTAACTTTTTTTATTCATCAAAATGCCGCCCCACTGACTGCTGCGCCCCTGGCAAGAGCCACTCCTGCCAACCCCTAGCTGCGCCACTGTACACATTTGATATTGAAAGCTAACTATTAAATATACATTTTGAAAAAAAAATAGCTGCATTTAATTTATGCAAATAATAGCATTTCATTTCATTTTATTTCCCACTGCAGGGTCCCCGTACCTACCACAGCTTCGTGGTTTAACCGCGATAGGGCCCTGAAGAGCGCTCTGTTCTTAATTTTGAACCAGAACCTAGGGTAGAGCAAACCCTAGGCCCAGCACCCCCAGAGGTATCATTTCACTCGGAGGACTTTGTGACCACGACATTTTTAACGCCTCCCAGCCACCATTAATTAAGACGGTGGATCTTTGATCGGCTAGGATTGAACCCGGGTCCCTCCGGACATGAGTCTGATGCCTTACCGATCAGGCCACCACGGCCCAATGCAAACAATAGCAACAGGTAACTAATTTTTAGCTGAAATACACATAATTCAAGATTTAAAAGAAATCTGCATATTTATTTGCATAGATATGCCAATGCATGTAAATATATGTGTGTAAAAGTTTTTCTTGGAACCAAATTAAGCCAAGCAGTAGCTTAATTATGCTTATTAAAATACATTCCAGAAAATGCCCCACTGGCAAAAAAAAACTAATTTAATTCATAGAAACCCATTTTTTAAGTAAAAGCAGATACTCCTTACTTTCTTTCTTTAAATTAAAAAAAAAGTTTAAAAAATGAACACATTTTTACATTTCAGTCGTTTTTTATGGGAGGATGCTGGGAAAAGAAAAATTCGATTTTGTTAGCGAAAATATGAGCAGTTTAGCATTTTAAAAACAATCCATTACTAATCAAATATTACAGAAAAATACACGCATTGAATGATCAACATCAGAAAATTTACTATAAGAATTGATCCATTTATTTTGTCATTGATGTTGACCTTAAACATATGTTTTTTTTTTTAAAGAACTATTCAAAATATAGTGAAAACATAGCTATTTAAAAAAAAAAAAAGAGAGAGACTTACTTTAGGGAACAATTTGACATTTAGATACCTCTTCTCTTCTGAACTAAAAGAAAAAAAAATTAAGAGTACATCAAATTTACTGTTTATTGGTGTTTTCTTTTGAAAAACAAGAACTAACATATGATGATACTTACATAAATATTGTATTAGTGTCTAAATCTACACATGTAACATCTGGTGGTGGATCAAATAAATCAAAGTACCGAGAATCCACACCTGAAATATAATTTCGTTTGTAAAAGCTTTTCTTCAATTTCGTACAAAATATCTTTTTACATAATATGCTACAAAGGAACAAATAGAAACATTTATGTTGCATTGGGATAAGCATAGTTAAATAAATTAACACATGCAATCAATAAATGATAGCATGATATCCTTAATTTCATTTTTTATAAATCAATCTTTTGAATAAACTAATAATAGGGGGAGGGGGAGCATTGTAACTAACTGGATTCACAATTAAAGTTATTTTTTAAAGCTAAAACAACAATGGATATTTTTACACTGTTGACAGATTTTTTAAACTGCTTTATCCATAAGCACAATTCTCCTTAAACCAATACCTCATCTAACAATATACCTCCTCAAACAAGAGCAAACATGCTAAGAACCAGTCTAATAGCTTGTCAATCATATTAATTTTTGACGAATATAAAAACTTAAAAACAGAATTACAGTTAAAGCAAATGATGCAGATTTACAGCATATTATGACATCCAGATCAGAAATGCCACTTAATAACAATTACATAACACATAAACTTACCAACTAAAAATGGCACAGGTGCACATAAAACATCCGACAATCCAAGGGGACAAAGAGGTATATATGGACATTGCCAATGGAAAGGAAATATCAACTAAAAAGAAAAAAAAACACTATTATTACAGAATAAAAATTAATCTTTTCCCACCATGCTTAAACAATGTAGAATATTTACTACGTGTTGATGATTACGTATTCATAAATATAGCAGCTTGTTATTCAAAATGAAGACAACTGACATAAAAGTGCCTCTTCTTTCAGTTTTTCCAGAATTGATGAAAATTTGCCAGAAAATTTTTTCCTGAAACGTACTTTTTTCCCTATGCATTTTTCAATAAGAATAGAACTTTTAGACCCTTTTGGAATCTCTAACATAAATCTACACATCTAATTTTGTACTTGCGGAAGGAGGAGCTCTTTAAGGGTCTGCATAAATTTGTCTGCACAGACAGGGGTTGAAGTTGCAAACATTGTCCAGAAGTTTTTTTTTTTTTCAAATAAAAAAGGGATGTGCCCCAAGTTTAGTTTTGAATCAGTAGAAGGATTAAATATGGGATTTTAAACTTAAAACACGAAAACTTCCTACACACAAAACATGTTAAAAGACAGAAAGTTTTAACAAAAAGACTGAAGATTACTATGATTTTTTGAGAAATAAAGTATCTCACTTTATTTAAGAATATTTTGCTTCCTCAGTAGGTAAAATGGAGAGCAATTTTATCTTGCGTGGGATCATAAAATGCAAATTAAATCACAAAGTAAAACTATCTGAATGTTTCTCATATTTGATTACTTTAAAAATTTATTATTTATAGCTTTCATTTTGTTCAGTCTTTCACTTTGTTTCAAATACTTTTTAAAGAAGGAAAACTTGTAGCAGTATAGAGTTTCATATTGAAAATGATATGCATTAGCAAATAAGTGATCCAAAAAACATTTTAGGAATTTCCGAAACCTTGATAAGTTGGTACATGTTTAACTCAACACGTTTCGTGTTCCCTTAGGGTGTCGAGTTATTGAAGATCCACTGCATATGAAAAAAAGAGCAGATACTTGGTTATTAGTAATTAATTTCATTGTGGTTGGTAAAATTCAGTCAAAAGATGGAAAAAAAAGGACAGGTGGTACATCAAAATTGTTTTAAAATGTTCCAATAGATCATATACAGAGTTATTCTTTCTGAAAACCAAACTCAAACAGTTTATGTTCAAATGGAAAAAATTTTAAACAGTATAAAAAGTGGAAAAAAAATGTACTACCATAACAACAGCTTCAGCAACACTTGTTAAAACATCCGGACGCAATGAGTGAAATAAAAGTTTTTGTTCCGTAAGTGCAAACAGAAGAATTTTCAAACAGTTATCTGGTCCAAGATTTTTCAAAAATTGAATAAATGATGCACCCCTGAAAAAAAAATCAGTATGAATAAAAAGATCTATTCAAAAAAAAAAAAAAACTTTCAAATGCAAAAAGACAGGTGTTTCTGATTCAACTAAGGAATAACGCAACAGATATAATAGCTATGATACAAAATTGCAAAAATAAATAAGTTACAAAATTGGCGAAGAAAATTAGTAAAATTTGTTTTAAATCTTACGTTAGAGGCAACTGCGTATCTCCAGGAGTAGCAAGAGTGATGGTATAATCTGAAAGCTGAAAAGCGAAAAAATAATAATAAAGAAAAGCACACAAAAGTACAGTGAAACTTCTATGAGCAACTACTTCCATCACCAACCATTGAGTTTAGCTCGAATAAAAATTGAGTGAAAGAGGTTTTCAGTATTAAAACTTAAAAACTTTCCCAGGAGGGATCAAACGGCCCTCTGTAAATGACAGATTTTGCTAATCAGAAAGCTTCCTTGATTTATTTTATCTTCAATTGAAGGGCGTGGGAGATAACGGGGTTAAGTGACAAAACAGAAATTGCGAGTAATTAAAGTTTAAAGTTTTATTGTTGTAGTTGTTGCAGCTTTTTTTGTCTTCTGGTTTTGTCATTAGTATGCATATGAAATTGGTCTATTGACATCTACTGTTTGATGTACCAAGTTTTATTTGCTTACCTAGCTTACCATTGTACAGAGTGTTCATTTTTTAAAATGTAACTTCATTCTCCAAGCCCTTTAATTATGATTGATTTTTTTAATTGAGGGCTTAGAATATTTTATACCCTTCAGGGATCAATTCAGAGTTAAAAAGAGTCTGTTCAATGATATCGTGAAGCAGATTGAGCCTCAAATGGGTCTAGTTTGAGCAAAAATAAACTTAATCATACCAAGTTTAAAGAGCACGTTAATTTAAAAGCTCTTTGCAGGTAGAGAACTAAAAAATAAACTACAAAAAGAAAAACATTCTTATCAATTGCAGAAAAGGAGAAAGAAAAACAATGTAAAATTTTCTAACGTAAATGGCATTTTCTTTATAGTTTCTCCTTCTGAAGTATGTAATTGCTCCAATGAGCAGAATTTAGTAAATAAAAGAAGAACAGGTTTTTTAAGTATTTTTAACTAACAATAAATTTTAAATTGTTTATGAATCCAATAGTGACCAAACTTCTTGGGGATCAATTTTTCTAGGAAAAACAGGTATTTACTCCTGAGAAATTTCACTGCATAATGAAATCCTTACATATTAGCAATAATTATTACTATATGAATCATTTTAAGTGATAAAATCAAAAACAAATATTGGACAGTTAACATTTCATGCAAGCTTCAACCTTTTATTACTATGAAGTTTTTATTATTATTTTTTTACAGTAATTCAAAACTGCAAAAACTGTATACCTGAATTAGAATCCTAGGTCTCTGCACAGAAGGAAAAGGAACTTCTAGCATAAAATGAGATATAATCCTAGAAATTAAAATAAATAAGAAGTTACTTTATTTTTTTATTCCTTTTTGTTACAAAGATTTCTCCTAAAAAAATTTAAACATTTAAATTTCATCTTTTCATGACAGATCTTAAGACACTCTTTAATGGCACATTATGCTATTATACATAAATTAATATACAGGGTTTGCCGTTGCTTTATTCTATTGCACAGTACAATCTTTGTTAATACAGTTATAGTCAGTTTAAAAAAACCTTGCTATGGCAAACACACAGAACCATAAGAATATTTGAAGTTAAAAATCAACATAAATAAAGCACAAATAAGGTAGAAAGTACAGCAAATAGCTATTTCAAGGCTACAATGGAGCCCCTTCCTCAGTGCAAGAGGCTCAGCAAACAACATGAAAGCTGTAAGAGAGTCAGTTCACTTGACTTGTAGTCTATAAGCTGTTGGATACCATTGCCAACACATTGTATTTTATATCACTTTAATACACAAATAAGAAGCTTTCTTTTTTTTTTTGGAATCAAACAAATGGAAAGACTTAGTATTCTTAACTCGTATGCAATTAACTTTAAAGGTTCCTAAATTTATAACAGGGGATGGTCCCTGATCCCAAGAACTTCTGAGTTTTATTTTTGAGGTCTGAATCAGTTTTTTTATAGCATCGCAACAGCAAAATCACCAATTGTTTTAAACACAGAAAAAGAATTTGTATATTAAAGATACCTCAATAAAACTCTAAGGAATATAGAAAAAATGAGTCATTATTCTCATAATTTAAAATTGAAAAGGCATTTCAAAAGCAAAACGTAGAAAATTACAGAGCTGCAGAAGAATCTCAAACCATCTATGTGATTACCCACCTCTCAAGAGGAACTCTGTGAGGACCCGTAACGGACATCCGGTGCAAGTAGCGAAGGAATTTTTCAAAAGTATCGAAAAATGGCCATCTTGAAAGCAAGCAAATAGATTTATTTGTTTGCAAGCACCTAACTTTCTTCTGCTCATCAGTTTCATACTTCAGATGCTTCCGCATGACACCATTCAATTTAATTTCATTGAAAGGCTCATAAAATGTCACTGCTGCACCATACACCTAAAAAAAATGTGCATTTTTAGCACGGTATAAATATGCAGATGCACCTTAACTTTGAACATACTAAACATTATTTCAAAGCATGAAAGAAAATCGTCTACAGGTTTGAATTTTAAGATACTAAGTGAAAATAATCATAATCTGCTTTTTTTTTGATAATAGACCAATTAACTACATTTCGTCAACAAGTTCAGACTTTTGGTTATTTTATTAATTTTATGCAGCAATGCAGCATCAGAAACTATTTCCCATTTTTATCTTAAAAGATTTTGTAAATCAAAAAAGAAAAATCATACACATATACTTCAATAAGCTAAGAATAGATGAAGTTAAAAAATAACATTGTTGATAAGTTTACCTTTACGAAACGTACAGTATTTTTTTCATTTTACTATAGCAGGGGTGATTGTGAGTTCATAAAAAAATACCTGAAAGTTTAAAAAAAAAAGTAGGGGGGGGGGTTTAAACTATTGCCCCTATTACTTAAGCACACCTAGTTTCAAAATTATACATACATAATAATTAATTTCCTTTCATAAACTAACACATTTCATATATTCAAATAGTTTTTAGTCAAAATATTGTACATGCATTTAATTAAATTGTAAATGAGTGATACAGTTACTTTTGAGCTAGTGATGAGTAATTATCTCCAAAAACATATTTTAAGGAGAAAGCAAAAGTCTAACAGAATTACTGTTTGTTGTGAGAAAGCGTGTAATGAAAGTTGCATCTGTTACATTTTGTTGCATTTCATTTATTTGTATCCCAACTAAGGGTAATAAGCATCAAAAGTTCAAAAGTGAGAAAAATTTGATTCTCATATCGGATGCAAATAAAATAATTTACTAAGGTAAAAAAACAATTAGAATTTTCATCTTAACATTTCTATTTGATGAATATTATTAATAATTATAGGTATAATCATCGAAAATTCGAAAAAGAAGAAAAAATTCAGAGGTGGGAAAATAAAAGCATAATTAAAAATATTTTATTTCCGGTATTTTCGAACATGAAAATACCTGAATCGATCATGAAAATACCGGAAATCCGGTAAAATACCGGAACACAATCACCCCTGCTATAGGAAGAAATAAATAGAAATTTTGAACTAATTACCACAAAGAGGTTATTGGTAGTGATATTTGAGAGCTTTAAGAGCTTGTGACCAGCCAAAAAAAACAATTTTAACTGTTCTGAAATTTATCTTATTTGCAGAGAAGACAAGACCATGTCAGCCTAGTCAGAAACTAGAGGCTTTAGGGGGCCTGACTCTGAACTGGAGTAGTATATGTTTTATGGGGGGAGAGGGGTGCTAAAGACCAAACTGACAAGGGGTCAAGCATGGACCTTGCCTTTTTGGATATTGCATAAGTTAGAAGTTGGAGATACATTTGAATGCATAAAGACATGATGTGCAATTGGACTAACTTAAATTGTATTCTCCTTTAATGTAGAGAGTTAATTAGATAGGGGGTGTAGACTTTGTTCTTATATAATAGGATAGTCTTACAATGCATTCTTTTTTTCAAATAATATTAATGATAGTTGCATTAAGCAATTTGGTTTCCAAATAAAACTTACAAATTCATAATAAGAGATTAAGCTTAAGCTATGTATTCAAATTTTATTTCCTTATTAGACTTTTTTACCCCCTTTGCACTGTCTTTTTTCTCTAAAACCATGTATAAACTGCTTTTAATCACTTAATAATTTTCATTTTTATTTATTTGATAAGTATCATAGAATTACTTAAATATTTTATAATATAGTTATTTTCATGTAATTAAACTTCAAATGTGAAAAAAAACACGTCTTTAATGACAAAAAAAACTTTCTATATTCGACACTTTTTTTTATAAACATCAGCATAAACATGGATAGTCTTACTGTTTTGATAAATGTTTCATTCACTATAATTAAGATTAAAATATTATTTCAGTCTTTTTAACTCTTGGAAAAAATCAAATTTTTAACTGTAACCTTTTCTGCAGAGTAGGATGTTAACACAAAAGTGGAAAACACTGGCTTTGGCTGTTGAGCTTTCCTTGGCCAACATTCAATTGTTGCACCCATAGGCAAACAAAATAATGGCACAGAGGGTGGAAGAGGAAACGATTCATAATCATCAAGGGGAAAACGTCCTAGTATACCTATGAAACATGTATACATTTTATGAAGGAAAAAGTACAGCAAACAGTTATTTCATTTAATTTGTAAAACTTATTGGTTTATTTATTTTTAATTTACTTACAAAGTTTGTTTGATAAGCATATCAAAAAATATATCAGTTATAATTTCATACAACTTAGAACTGATATTTTAAAATTTTCATAAAACATTAAAACATTTTATTACCTGGTTTATAACATAGAAGATCAGGCCTGTTCATTGACTTTTTATAACACAGATAAACATCACTGCCCAGCTGAAAAGAAATTGATGATAGAAACACTCAATTCATAAAAACGGAGTTTAATTTCATAAACTTTTACAAGATTGCCTAAAACAAAACCTAATAAAAGCAAAACTCACCACTCCTTTATTCAAATTCTTATCAATCTTACAAAAGGCATGAGGAGGATTTTCACCCTAAATTTGATATAAACAAATATTTATAAACAAAACAATGAACTGAAATGTGCAAAACAAAAAAATATATATAATTGAAGGGATTGGGTGTAAATAGAGGTAACTAGCATTTTTTAAAATCAAAGATATGGCTTGCGAAAAGTTTGAGAAATTACTGTAGCCAGTAATTTGATTTTAACAACCAAGTGGGTACATTAATTAAGTGTTATGTGTCTCAGTAAAGCATGTAAGATTTCTGCTTATATGCCCACATAAAACCAATAAATAATTTTTCCTTTTCACCAAATAATTAGATGTTTACAATTTTGTCAGACGTCTATTTGCGCCCGAGCCCTTCAATTGCTAACACTGATCTAAATTCAAAGCAACAAATAGATCAACTTATATTTACAACAGAAAAACAATTTTCACTATAGAAAAAAAAAAAAAGTGAGAGATTGAGTGTATACAACTCATAACCTAGCAATTCAAACATAACTACTTTTGTGCAACAAAAGTAGACAAATATATTACTGTGTGCAACAATGCTTTGGGAGGGAGTATTTGGGAGAACATGCCCTGTTAGAGTTCAGAATACTTCTGCCAGCTTAAATTCAAAAAGCAAACATTTCTTTTCCCACAAAAGGTGGTTTGAAACCAAATTAATTAAATTTACCTCATTTTTAACATGATAAACCAAATATTTTGTCCCCCCCCCCTCCTAAACCACAACACTGCTGTTCGATTAATAAAGTAGCTGCATTATCTAGGGGATTCAAATAAGTAAGACACAACCATTCCAGACAGCTGGTTCTGTATTGTAACTGAAATTCGTATAGTTTCTTACATTAATACAAATGTATTCATTTTTATAGATACAATATTGTTATTCATATTGTATTGATGTCTAAATATTTTTCTAATGTCAATTTTTGAGCAGAGCTAAATTAGTTCCTAGCTAGAAATATCTGCTTCTCTGAATGATTGCCATATTTAAGTGACAGCCAGCAATCATTGGACCTTATGAATAATTGTTGCTTTGAGCTTCCATTACAATTTATTAGGGGTGCAACATCAATGGTATATATAGATAGATCAAAAAACATTGATGTTTTCAAACATCAATGTTTCAAAGCATCGACCTTTTTCCAGATATACTTTACTTATTATGTATATATTTGAATGTCCAGTAACCGCTTATTACATCGGCCCTTGCTATATCATTCTATCGGATGTGTCACTTTTATTTACATCATTGACTTTGAGAAACATCGAAGGTAAAAATATCAATGTTTCCCAAACATAAACATCAATGTCCCACCTCTACTATGTATATATAGAAAAAGAAACAGAGGGGGATAGTTACACAACATTTTAACATTAGTTACACAACATTTACACAAACAGTTACACAACATTTTCACATGCAGACCCAAAACATGCTGGATCTTTTAATGTAAATTTTTAAAAAGAAAAGACTAACCTTATTTGCTATAATAATACATATATCTGTTACTACCAATTGATTGCATGGTGCATTTTCAGTTGCACGGCGATATGTAATATAGGTCTTTGAACCGCTATTATTTACATTGGCTGAACGACCTTGAAGTGTGGTCATGACCACTTCACTGTCGGCCATAATTTTCTCCTTTCCTTCAAACAAAACCCTGTAAACATAAATAAGCCGAGTTAGTAATCATACAGAAGTAGTCTATCACAGTAGTTTTTAAGTTCATTTTTTTGACTTAATTTTTGTAATTTACTCTTGGATACCTCCTAATATTTTTACAACCAATGGTATGGCCAAGAAGAGACGGCTACTTCTCCCCCAGATTAAAGCATGCAAGTGGACCAGATCATAATGTTGAGTTTAAACTTTATTACTAAACACCAACATCGTAATGGGCTTCAGCAGAAATTCTATTCCTGATTCGAAAATTGATTACATTAAGCAATCCAATGATCACATAAAGCGCTAATTTTTAACATAAAAATATAAAAAGAAAATTGAGACTGAGTGCTTCTGATAACAATAAGCAACAGATAACATAAACCATGATCACATTAAGTGAAGACTACTGTATCTGCCTTGAGATAAGTATTGCCAAACTTCTGAGAGATAGACAAAATGAAAACCTTTTTAAGAAAAATTGAGTAAAAAACACTTTGAAGAGTTGTAAAATAAAAATAAGAGACTTTTCAAGATAGAAACTTGGTTAAGATATGCAAAACTAACTGCTTACAGAACAGAAGTTATATTAATATTAATATTTCAACAACAGTTGAAAAGAAAATTTAACAACTTACCCAATATCCACCAAAGGCGGCTTATCTCTTCCTCGCTTGTAACAAAAATATATATTGGGACTCCGCAAACTCCCATGATTAAGGTCAGCATTCAAACCTGTTTGAGTATGTTCTATACAGACATAACCTTTAGGAACTACTTCGCCTAAGCTTCTAATTATTACAGTAACATCCGTAATTGGAACTGAAGAATGGGTAGTTTTCGGTACATTTCCGTCTCGTGAAAATTCATCTAAAGGGGAAGCATTATCTTGGAGCCCAGCCACTACAAAGTAATCAGCAACTCTTTTATCGTCCATTCTTCAAGAGCAACATCATTGGAGCTGAGCTGTTATTTTGGAAGCTGACCTGCAAAATGGGATACCTCTGTTAATATTTAATTAAACAAAAGTTAGATTTTGAAATTGAATTTAAGAGAACAGGGTATCATATTGTAATGAGGTTGAATAGTTTGTATGCAGGTTTGCCTAACTTGCAACGTTACTGATCAAATACAATAAAAATTAAAGAAATCAACCATGGGTGCTCATATGCATAAATTCAGTATCCCAGTCAATCCTGTAGCTGATCTGAACATCTTTAAATTTTTACATGCAATACTTTTTCCTTGCAAATGAGATTTTCTTATTGTTGGTTAAAAATATATCCAATGAGCCTACTTTTTTGGTCAGTGGAAACAGGCTCTTAAAATTA